>PVHY01017004.1:0-32399 GCA_004024945.1 Uropsilus gracilis
GAGCCGCAGTCTGGGCTATGCTTACCACCTGGATGTCGGAGTGGGTGTGGTTGTCGCGCAGGGCAGCCAGGGAGAGCAGGAAGGCCCGCATGGAGGGCTCCGAGTGGCCCCAGCAGCTGATCAGCAGACGCACCTTGACGCCCCGCTCGTAGGCAGCCCGCCGCAACCCATCGTCGATGGCAGGCCAGAACCTTGGGCGGGGCACAGGGCTCACAAGTCTTACCCTCTACTTTAGGGAGTCAGGCCCAGGTCCTGCTTCAGCTTCTAAGGCCCCCAAACTCAAGACCACCCCATCTTTGCCCCTCCACCCTGTCCTGCCCCCCCAAACTGTCTTCCCACTCTAATCTACTGCCTATCTACAGCCCTACCTTCTTCACTCTCCAGAAGCCCAGTCATTTCCCTTCCTATCCCAGGGCACAAACCCCCACACCTGCTGCCCCAAACCTGAACAGTCTAAGCCCCATGTCTTGTCCAGATGGCCCTCCCTGTCTCCTCAGCCTCACCTGTGGCTTCCCCTCCACCTGTCTTCTCGCCTTGGTTCCCATCTGTTTCCTCACCCGTCTCCTCCTCCATGCAGTGGCTCCCCGCCCCAGCCCCGACCCCGTGTCCAGCGGTACCTGTGCGGGTGGGAGAACTCCATGGTAGGCAAGTAGTTCATGACTGCGATGTAGATGAAACTGCGGGCATTGTCCACCACATTGAGCAGAGCCTTCAGGTCTGGGGTGCGGCCACTTGGACACAGAGGTGGGGGTGCACTCTGGGGATGAAGGGACAGTTAAGACCCGTGCCTTCTAGAGGCACCGTCACCATGGACAGTGTACAGACGGCTTAGCACGAGCCAGTCCTGTGGGTCTCGGTGAATCCGAGATGAGGGGAAGGGATGAAGACCACGTCTGTTCTGCAGGTGAGAAACAGGCGCAGGGGCACAGGACATGCCTCAGATCACACAGCTTGCGAGTGGAGGCAGGGTTTCAACCTAGGCCATGCGATTCTAGAACTGGTGCTCTAACCCAGCAGTTTCCACAGAAGGTTCCTGGTCCAGCAGCGACCACCTTGCCAGGGAGCACTGGGTCTGACTAAGCCCTGCCAGTGACTCTGATGCAATTCAGGTTTGGTAACCTCGAGTCCCCAGCCTGCTCCTCACCCATGCTGAGGGCACCTCTGATGTGCCCATGCCACACCAGTCCTTTGCCCAGTCTTACCTCCTCTACTGCAGAAGAAAGGGGGAGCCCTGACCTCCTGGGAGAGACTTTGGGAGCACAGAACCCTGAGATTCTCATGTCCCTGCAGCCACATCTCCAGTGACCCTGGCCTAGACAGGGTTGTGCTCGGGGAGTGGGGGGGTGGAGACATGGGTCTAGAGGGGAGCCAGTGCCCCATCTAGAGCCTCCACAGCTGCCGGGGCAACTGTCACGCAGGACTTCCCACGGTGACAAAGAAGCTCTGTATCCCCAGCCATACTTGCTGCACGTGGCCGCTGAGTGTGACTGAAGAGCTGAATTTTCAGCCATTAAATTATTCCTTTTTTATTTTTGCTAGATTACATCTTTTTAATTTTAGCCTCTACCCCCACCCCCTTCCTGGCTGCCTGGTTCTCTCCCTCTCCTGCCTTGAATCTGGAGGCAGCCTAACCCCATTTTATGCTTTGGGGGGCTGCATTTTATTTTATTTTGTTTTTTTGAGACTAGGTCTCACTATCTTTGCCCGTGGAACCGCAGGCTCACGTTGCTCATGCATGGTATCACAGACTCAAGCAATCCCCAGCCTCAGCTTCCCAGGTAGCTAGGATTACAGGTACGCACTACCACGCCTAGCTATATTTTGGGACTATGTCTTGCTGTGTTGCCGCCATCCCCAGACCCTGCCACGACCCAAAAGCTGTTGCTTACAGGCACATACCACTGTGTCCAGCTGCATTTTTTTGGGTTTGTTTATTTATTTATTTATTTATTTATTTATTTATTTATTTATTTATTTATTTATTTATTTATTTATTTATTTACTTACTTACTTACTTATTTACTTAGTTATTTGCTTTTATTTATTTATCTATTTATCTATTTGTTTGTTTGTTTATGACTGACTGACTGACTGACTGACTTACTTACTTACTTATGCTAGGTCTCACTGTTTTTGCCCGGGGTATCACGGACTCAAACAATCCCCAACCTCAGCTTCCCAGGTAGCTGGGATTACAGGTGCGCGCCACCATGTCCAGCAATTTTTTGGGACTAGGTCTCACTACGTTGCCCCAGGCTGAACTTGGACTGTAATCCCTGGCCCTTGCCATGGCATCCTAGGCTGCCACCTACAGGCATGTGCCACCATGCCCCACTGCATTTGATTTTAATGGGAAGAGGCACATGCGGTTGTACTGAACAACTATATCCGCCTCTGAAGGCACAGACCCAGCTGGACCTCCCTGTGGGCACCGAGAGACTGTAAATATGATGATAACCATTTTTCACAAGAAACTGGGGCCTAGAGAAGCTGGCAGGCCCCTACCAAGGGCCCCCACCAAGCAGAGTGAGTAGACACGAAAGCTAGTGATGGAGAACTTCAGCCCTCAGGCCTGCCCGTCACCGGGCAAGGATAGATGGAGGCTGTGAATGTGGGCTGGGAGTGTGGGACCAGGGCAGGACAGAGATCTCCTGCCTCAGACTCACCGCCAGGTAGGCCAGAGCAGGGGTTCCGTTGAGGCAGATCTCCATTGGAGTCTCTTGATTATAGCGGGTGTCGTAGGGCCGGGGCCAGGTGGACGGGATAGAGCTGCCCGCCTGACCCAGGTACCAGTAGGCCTCGAAGATCTTGGTGAGATCCCGAGCTAGGCAGCTGCAGTTGTACATGACCACGCCCAGCTCCTTGACCTGTGAGAGGGTAGCACTGAGCCTGAGGTGGGCCTGATGCTCACAGATAATGTGGACACCTCTTGCTGCCCTCGGCAAGCCCCCTCTGCCCCTCTCTCACTCACGCTTTCTCTGCTCCTGGTTCTCCTTCCTGCCCTTTAATCTAGCTCCTCTCTGTCCCTGCTGACCACATTTCTGCTCCTTGGTCCCCTGGTATCTCCTTCCATCAGCGCTAACTTGACTAAAGTTTAGGTAAAAATCATGCCATTACTACACGACTCCAGGTTTCCTGACCCACCAAATAGGCTGTGCTTCTACTCTCCCTAGTCAGCTCCTACTCATTCTTAGGTCCCAACTGAGTTTCCTTCTCCAGGAAGAATCTCTTGGCTACTCAACCTGCATCAGGCATTCTTCTGGGCCCTCACAGACCCTAGGCCTTCTCTCACCACTAGTTCTGGTGACAAACCTAGCTCTTCACTGGGTTGGGGGAAGACACCAAGGATGTCTTCGCCACAGCTACAACTTCAGCATCTCCCCGCAGAGTAGCTGAAATTAGACACCTGGGAGATATTTGTTGAACAAAGGATTATGGCCTAAACTATCCCCTCCTTGCTATCTTGTGCTATTTTCTAGAGTTCCTCCAAGTTCCTCCAGGTAATGAGTTAGTTATTACCTCCTTGGGGGCCTTCCCTGATACCCCAGATCAGGTCCCTCATGCTGACCTGACCGTTCTGCCTTGACCACCTTGGGCTGGTGACAGGTCTGGCTCCACACTGGACTGGGTACTCCAAGAGGTCTATCTGCTGTTCCCACCATGTGCCCAACATCACCCAGAGCACTCCTGCCAGGGAGTGAATAAGGATGGGCAAATGGGTCCTCGAGTACCCTATATAGGGGCTGCTGGGGATCAGAGGGACTTCTAGGCTTCCGGAGCAGGAACGCAGGAGGGCTTAGGGAGGTCTGATTGGAGGTGGGAGGGGAGCCATTGCAGAGCCTGGGCAGAGAGAACTCTGGAGGGGGGTGCAGGTGGGGGCTGGAGCTGGAGGACCTCCTCACCCTGAAGGGAGGGGGAGCCTCTGAGGGGTGGGGCAGGGAGTGGGATGAAAGGGCAGGCAGACCTGGGTCAGGGAGCGCCAGTCCATGTTGGCACTGCCGATGTAGAAGTGGGTCTGGTCCACTACCCAGAACTTGGTGTGCAGGACGCCATGGGTCAGCTTCTGCATGTCCACCATGCGGACCTGGGCACCTGTGACCGACAGGGGTGGGTGGTCAGGGACTGACCCAAGGTCCCCAGGCCCAGCTTGCCCCCTGCTGTCCCAGCTCACCGCTCTGCAGCAGGGCCTGCAGGTCTGCCTGTGGCTGCGGCCCCATGGGCTTGCTCACCGCTATGCGGACCTTCACACCTCGAGGCGCCAGGGTTTGCAGCTGCCGGAGGACCTCCTCACCCTGGAGGGAGGGGGAGCATCTGAGGGGCTGGGCCAGCTGGTTACCAAGGCGCCCCGCCACGGTCTGTTGTGAGACTGGGTTCAGAGAGGTGAGTGGGGTGCCGGCTAGGATGGCTTTTCAGGTGAACACATGCCGCCTGTTTCTGGTTTTTTTTTTTTTTAATTGTTTGGTTTTTTTTGAGACTAGGTCTCACTATTTTTGCCTGTGGAACCGCAGGCTCACATTGCCCGGGGTACCACGGACTCAAGCAATCCCCAGCCTCAGCTTCCCAGGTAGCTGGGATTATAGGCACACGCCACCACGCCCAGCTATTTTTTTGGGACTAGGTCTCATTACATTGCCCCGAGTGGGACTCGAACCATGAACCCTGGTTCCTCCTGTGGCTTCCTAGGCTGCTGCTTAAGGCATGTGCCACCATGCCCGGCATGTTTCTCTGTTCTAATTAGTGGCTGCAATGTGCCCGCTAGGGTCTCCCTGCCACTCCTGCCTTTTCCAGGGGCCTGCCAGAAGTATCTGTGCCTGGCACCACAGGGGCCTGCAGGCACCTATAGCTCAGGCTGGTGCTCTGGAAAGGCCTAAGTGGGGCTTGGTGACGCCAATAACAGGATGGTCACCCGGACTTAACGACGGGCTAGGTTCTGAGAAATTCGTGGTTAGGCGATTTCGTTGTCATGAGAACGTTGGTCACAGTGTGTGCTCACACAGACCTAGCAGGTGTGGCCTTTTACACACCCAGGTGGACAGTACAGCCTAAGGCACCACTGATGTGTCCGAGTCATCGATGCAGGTGCGTGAGTGACCACTGTGACTTCCTGGCTCCCAGTTTGCTGCCCTGTTTTAAGCCCCTTTCTTACCACACATCACTGAATTCTCAACTCTCTCATCCATGTGTGGCAGAGGAAATGGCACCAAGAACTCAACCGTGAGGCGGGACTTAGACTCCGTGTTTTATGCTCTGAACCTCTCCAGTGGGACCCAGTGTGGAGCAGGAGCTCGTACTGGTTTTTGCTTTTGTAATTCTTCATTTGGGTTTAGGAACCCCACAATTTTAATCAATGTTAAGCCCCATTCTCATAAAGGAAAAACTGTCTTTTAAAGGAAGGGGATATGCATTCAGGCTGTTCATCTTCAAACCCTGAAGCTTTGTGGCTGTTTAATCTGTCTGCAGAGTGTAACAAGGACATAATTGCAAACGTTTATGAAGGGCTGACTCTGGCAGGCATAATGCTATCAAGTTCCTGGATGCACCATGGCTGCTGTAGACCGGCCCTGTTGTAATATGAGGTGGGTGCTATCGGCTCAACCCATTTGATGTAGAAGGAAACTACATCCAAATGGTGGGGTGACCTGCTAAGGTCACACAGCTGGGAAGTGGTGACCTGGCTGCTGCTGTTCACTTCACGCTTCCATTTTTTTGAGTGACAGGGTCCGGGCAGTGGGCTGTCGACATCTGCCCACTTAATCCCTTGTAACCAAATCCACACCCTGACATTCAGAGGCCTCCTGATGACCGTAACAAATGCCCCCAGTTCAGAGGCCAGGTGAAGACAACTGCTTCCAAATACCCATGTCCAGCCTGCTTTGCAGGACGTGCCCACCATTTCCTGGACCTCATGAAGGTGCCTTTCCACCATGCCTCCCCAACCCCTGCCGCCAGTCAGGGCCCAGGTCGCAGGTACCTGCTGGGCAGAGGGCTCCTGAGTGCGAGTGTCATTGTTGGTGAGGGTCCAGTAGAAAGAAGCGATGTCCAGGCTGCTGTGGGCACCGGCGAGGAGGCCCAGCCAGGCTTGGCTGGTGGAAGGGTTGGCTATGGAGGCATTGGGGAAGTCCAGGCCCTCGGGAATGCTCTCCACTAGCACAGCTCTGCAGGGTGGGGGTGCGGAATCAGCCACTGGGGGCCAGAGAGGACTGGCTGGGATATGAGTGCTCACCTGGCCACACACGGATGGAAGACTCTGTGTGTGTGGTTATATGTGTGTATGGGTCTACAGGTGTGAATGGAAGAGGTCATGTGTGTCTGTTCACAGACCTGGAGAGGTGATGCTGTAGTTGCCATGGAAACATTGTGGGACGAGGGAGGGTGGGCATGGAGGGAGAAGCCTTTGATGGTGCACTTGGGAATCTGAGTCACCTCACTGTCACAGGCCCTGGGGGTGAGCGCAGGTCCTGCTTAGTGTGTGTCTACATGTCCCTGGCCTGGAAGGGCCTCTTGTACCTCTCCCCACCCCACACCCAGGCCCCCCCTTACTCGCAGGGGTCATAGCAGGGGGCTGGGCGCTGGTTGGGTCCAAAAAGATGCAAGTCGCCGTATTCCCATAGAAACAGCTGAGTCATCAGGGCACCGAAGCCTACAACAGCCAGGATGAGGACCAGCAGGACCCAACGAGCTTTCTGTGGGGAGGAGAGATCAGTCAGCCCAAGGGGGCGGCCCAGGCCCTGCCTGAGAGACTGAGCGTGGCAGCGGGCTCCTACCTTCTCTGCTGCCTTCCAAGCCTCGATCTCATTCATGGGCAGCTCGTTGTTGGGCTCCTCAACGGGCACCTTCAGCTGGGGGTGGGATGATGAGGGGAATGACAGGGCAGCTCAGTGGAGCTGCCCTCCCCTTCACAGAGTGCAGCCCCTCCCCCCAAAGCCCCCTCCACCTACCTCCTGGTACATCAGCTTAGGCTTCATCTTGCCAGGCAGCCAGGGGCTTCAAAGCCCAGGTGGGAAAGTGGGTGTGTCAGCGTCTCCAAACTGTGGGAAACAAAAGCTGGCACTGTGTGGGGTACTGGGGAACATCACAGAAGGAAGATCAGTCTTGGGACCATGGGATCCACTAAGTCTCCATGTTCGTGATCACAGGGGCCACTGACACCACGCCAGCCACCCCAAAAGGAGGAAGCTGAATGCTGGTCAGCAAAGATTTCGAAATCCCTCATGGGTCAATGCCTCTGCTCTCTTCTCAGCCCTCTACACCGTGGTCTGCCCTGCACCCCCTTAGTGCTCACCCTGTGCCTCTTGCTGCCCACCACCTCCCTCATTAGCTACCTCACTTCTCCCCATTAGCACCTTCCCTTCTCTGAGCTCTCATCCCTATTCCCCAATTCCCCGTAGTCAGTGGATCCAGTCAACCGAGGCGCCTATCTGTGTACCTGGCGTCCCAAGCCCTGGGATTACCGATGTAGCATTTCCCAGGTGGCTTCCCTGTCCTCACTCTCAGGTACCCACCAGACAGCTCCGTCCCGGGAGCGCGGGACCATCGGGACTTCCCCGCCAGCCCCCAGCCCACTCCCCAGCCCATCACCCCCAGTCACCCTCCTCACTTTACCCCAGAGGGGCCTTGGCCTTACTCGACAGGCGGCAGCTGCTACCTCCGCGGGGCCCCAAGCTTCTGCCCCAACAGGCTGAGCAGGGGCGGGAGGAGGGAGGGGGCGGGGCCCGAGGAGCCCCCGCCCACTGCAGCGGGGAGTCTGCGCAATGCGCGCGCCCACCCGTGCTCACCGCAGCGAGAAGGGGGGACCTGGCCCTCCGGTAGGGTCCTGCCAATCTAGCCGGGGTGGGGTGATGGCACGGCTGGGGGATGGGTTTTGCCACATTCCACCCCTGAGTCCCTGAGGGAGTTAGAGAGACCACAGGTAAAGAGAAAAAGGAGTCACATCTTTTCTCCTCTACAAACCTTGTGAATTTTTGTATCATGGGCATGCATTGCCTAGTGAAAAAATAAAAACACAAATAAAATTAATGACTTAAAAAAACTAAAATAAAATGGACCACTCAAGACTGAATAATGTGATTTCCAGGCGAAGCAATAAGATCAGCAGAAGACACAGCCCACGCTCTGCTGGGGGCGGGGGAGGGGGCAGGGTGTAGAGAGGAGGGAAGGTGGGTTTTCTGTCGGGAGTGCGTTTGGTTTACAGTAATTGACTTTTTAAAAGAAAAGCAATTGACGTTTTGACAGGGATTTTCCTAATTTTGTTTTTGAAGTCCAGGCACTGACTAGAGGGGTAAGCAGGGGTTCCCACCTTGCGTTCATCTCACAAGCAGGACTGAAATCCACAGCAGAGGAAATATATTGGCAGGCTCCTCCCCACCTGAGTCTCTCCTTGAAAGTGGAGCAGACCCCCACCACAGGCAGGAAGTACATATAAACGCAGACAAGCTTATTACAGAGAGAAGCAGCGGTCAGGAGTGGTTGCCTTGAAAGTGAAGTTTGGGGGTGGATCAGGTTTACTTTCTATTGTAGTCTATTTCCTTTTTAAAATTGTGAAATGGAAAAATCTTACAGAAAAAGCATAGAAAACATCTCTGTGCCAGTTAAAACCTAATTATAAAGCTAAGACAGATGTTGTCATGTCCCAAGATCTGTCACTTAAAAGAAAGTCAGGTGGGTGCATTACTGTGATTTAAAAAAAGAATTCCAAAAAGGAGCTGGGTTCTCCCCTCATCCCAAGTTCCCACCCAGATCTGCAAGGACAATCTGGAAACCTCTTCCTTCGGTGTCCCATCTCAGATTAACAAGGACACACCCTCTCCTGGGAGACGAATGTGGCAGATGGATCCAGCAAAAAAGGGCCACAGACCAAGGTCACCTAGAACTCCAGAGGTCACAGGAGCAGAGGAGTCTTGGAGGTGGCTCATCCGCTGGGCTGTGGGTGGGTGGGCAGAGACATGGAGCAGGAAACATTTGCCTTTTACTTTTTTTTTGGCTTAGCGTTGGTGAGAAATGTTTTATTTAAGAGTGGGGGCTGGGGCAACAAAGCCATGTGAAATTAGGGAAGCAAACATGTAAAGAGGGAGGTAAAGAAGTGAGGGATGGGGCAGAGCATGGAGAGGGAGGGGAGCTGAGACGGTCACTAATAAAAACAGAAAGAACACAGATGGACTTCATCCCAACTGTTAGTGACCTTTTGGCTTCCAAATTTACAGTGATGGCAGGGCTGCAATAATGGGTTTAATTTTAATGCCTGGTACATTTTTATCAAAGCAATACATTGAAGAAAGTGCTTTTAAAAAAAGCCACTATTGGAGAGATAGTATAGATGAACTAGATTGGGGAAGCAGTTAAAATTGTGGGTATCAGAGTCAGATGTCTGACTTGATGAACCTCAGCAATGACTGCTGGATCTTGAAGAGGTGAAAATGCAGCAGCTGTGTCTTAGTTTACCCATCTGCAAAATGGGCATGTAACTATAGCATTCACTTTTCCTAAGGCTGTTGCTTAATTTTAATTTTATACATTGAGACCCTATTGAATACCATTGCGAATACCATGGGAGGGGGGGGGAGAGAAAGAGAGAGAGAGAGAGAGAGAGAGAGAGAGAGAGAGAAACAGATACAGAGTAATTATATGTTGCAAGGTAATAAGTGCTGTAGAGAATGAGGATGAGGGAAGGACAGGGTGGAGTTGGGCTGGTTTGTAATTGTAAATGAGGAATGGAATATGGGAATGGGCATAACCCCTAGAAGTTGTGAGACCATATCTTTTCCTTATCTGGGAAAAGGAGTTTTGCAAATGTGATTAAATTCAGGAGTTTGAGATAAGATCACCCTGGATTACCTGGGTGTGTCCTATATCAGCTGACAAGTGTCTCTGAAAGAGACATCAGAGCAGACAGAGGCCACTTGGGAGTGATGGGGCTGTAAGCCCAAGTGTACCCAGAGGCACAACAATGTGAAGCAGGCTAGAAAGAGCTCCCCATAGCCTCTGGAGTGAGCAGGTCCTGCCCACACCTTGATGTCTGACTTGTTACAGCAACCCTGGGACACTAATACAGGTGTTCACCAGCTCTCTCCAGATGGGGGTGGGAAAAGATGACCCAGGCTGGGGACAGGGTGGGTAGGACCAGGGTGGGGACTGACAGGAGGCAGAGAGGAAGCAGCGTGTGGAGACATCCTTTAGGTGAAGCTCACAAAAGGGATTTTCAGTCAGATCTGATGTGGATTCAAGGTCATGAGATTCATGGATGGCTCCTGGAGTTCAGGGCTGAGGATCTGTAAGAACAGTGGCACCAACAGCTGATCTGGGGAGGGCTGAGGTTTGGGGGAAAGACCAGGGATAAATAATGAACAATGTATATACATATATCCACAGATGTATGTGTTTTGAGTATATGAACTAGGAGTTGTCTAAAATCTAAGTGGCTTCTTTGAACTGAAGAAATGAATACAATATCACAGGCACAGACTGAACCTGCAAGTGGTTCTCAGTATTCGCGATTGTCAAGGTTCCCAATTGCCAAAATAAGAAAAAAGAAAGGCAGTTCCTGCTTGTCCCCCTTTCCCTGCAAGATGGTTGCTTTTCATTACAGGCTTTACTATTTAATTGTTAACAATGCACACAGAACTTTATGGATATCAGAGCTCCAAGCTGGGAGACCCATATTCCCACATCCCTCTGCAGGAAAGCACTGTGGCCTCAGCTGAAAAAGTTTCTGGCAGCTCCCCCCTCCTCCAGTCCCACATCTGGAGCAGGACAGGGATAAAATAAAGGTGAGCAAAGTGGGCAGGGCAGCCGCTTAAAGGGACTGCAGGCACTCTCCTCAGCTCATCTTGGGTCCTGTGTTCTTAGGGACCCAGGACCCAATGAGGCCCCAAAGCAACACCCAGGATGATCCTCCCACTTTGCTGCCTCCAGGTTTGGGGTACACTCCCACCAGCAAGTATGTCCCCCCAGAAGCTCCCCCCAGTCCCTTTGCACTGCCTGAATTGGGGTGTGACACCACAGCTCACAGAAGAAGGAGCAAAATGCAGTGGGTTTTCAAGAAAGGTCTGGGCTAGGTCAGGGCTCCCTGGCCTTGCCCCTCCCCCCATGAGGGTGGAGGATGGTGACCAGCTGATATCTCTCCCACCAGCAGGGATTTGGCTCAGAGAATCAGAGTTCAAATTCCACCTGTCACTTTCTCTCAGTTTTGGCTGAGTCCTGTTGACCCCATCCTGACAATGGGGATCCTTATACCTCTCCAGGGGGTAGGGTGGCTAGAGTACCTGACATAGGAGTTGGGTCTCAGAGCCCCACAGCACCCCAGATTCGCATCTCAGCTCTGTGGGGAAACAGCAGGAAGCTTCCTTCTCTGATTCTCACTTTCATTTTCTGAACAACAGGGAGATGAATATACCAACCTTGAGTCTGCAGGGAAAGTCAATGAGAGCAGGCTGCCAGGGTGGGCAGGTGGTCAGAAAACCCTCCATACACAGCTGGCCCATGAGATTAGGGTCCCCTAATGCTCTGTGTCTGATCTGTTCTTCTACCTGAGGTGCCCAGCATGCAAAAACCATTGTCTGAATGTTTGGAAATCTGGTGGAAAGGATTTCTTTGATGTCTTTCTGGAACAAGCGACTTGTGCTGTATATACAATAACCCTTCCCACCTCTCCCTTGCATGCTCCCAGACCAGTTTGAACAGGGTGGGCAGGTACGGGCAGCAAGAGAGTGGAATTCAAGGTCAATGTAAGCCAGCTGAGCACAAAGGAGGGCACAGGGTGGATTTAGCAGTTGAGACACGAGGTTCTGGACAGGCCACAACACAGGCGACATTTACAGACCCACGGACCTTCCCTAGGGTTGAAAACAGAAACAGTCTCATTTTAAAGAGCAAATTTTCACTTGATTGCGCAGACTCCTTTGGACTAAAAATCAGCTGTCTGTGGTCAAGTCTACAAAAAAAACAACAGGCACAGGGGTGACAGGTTGTGTATTTTGGTTTGTTTTGTTTTTAGTAGAACCTTCATTTCCAAGGGCACCTAGAAGGTGGCTTTAATAATCAGACCAGGTTTGATCTGAAAGACTATTAAATATGCTAAATAAGAACAAAAAACAAAACCAACAATATGCCATCATGAATGGTGAATAATTCTGAATCAGAACTTGAAAATCTAAGCTGTCTGGGCCCTACTCAAAACCCCTCTGTGGCTCCTCACTGCCCTCAGGACTAAGTGCAAATGGTTTTTCCTGTCCTTTAGGACCTGCCCGCACAGGCTCCTGTGGAGCTCTCGCACTAACAAAAGTTTCCTTTTGGACTCCAAGGCTGTCTCCAACGCCCTCCATCTCCCTGAAGTTCTGGAAGTCCCATGGCTTCCTAGACACCTCCTCCCAGGTGCCCCCAAGTCCCTTATACTCACTATGTTCTCAACTATCCTTAGCCTCTCTCCCAAATCTGCTTCTCCCCCATGGTCCTGTTTCAAGGAGGCTTCCTTGAGGAGGCTGTATCTCAGCTGATGGAAATGAGCAACAAGGAGAGCAAGTATTCTTCAGGTCTCAGGTTGTACACCACCTCCTCCAAAAAGCCCTCCCTGATTACCCTTGAGTCCAGATCTTGTCGAGGACCCCTTACAACTTAACCCCTGATGGTCTATCTCCTTCACACCCATGGCCTGACTAATCCCATGTGGGTTCCTACTTCAGTCACCTCCTTTGGCTTTTAGCCTCCACTGTACTCTTCTAACTTCCCCTCTGAGTCTGGCTTGTCCCTTCCCTGCTCAAAGCCTTTTGTGGAATTCCCAGCCTCCAACCCAGTGTCCTCAAGACAAAGTCCCAAGTCTCACTATGGCTCCCGGAGCCCCAAATGACCATCCCCTAATAACCTCTGTGGCTCTCTCCTGATCCCTCATACCCCAGCTGTATTTACTTTCAGTTTCTTGCACCAAAACCCCACTTTTACCACCCAACCTCCTCATAGTTACTCCTCCTGCTTAGCATGCTTCTTTCTTCTGTCTTAGCTGTTCATTCCTATCAGCTTACATACCTCCTCCAGGAAGCCTCCCAGGAGCTCTGGGCTTCTCTATTGCAGCTTGTCTGCACTTTTCCCATCCTGGTTTGGTGATGCGTCTGTCTCTCCACTGGAGTGTGAGACCCATGAGGCAGGGCCTGTCTCAGTCACTACTTTGTCCCCAGTGCTACCCAGCACAGGGATAGCACAGAGTTCATTCATTTTTTGGTTCAATTATGTATTCAGCAACCACTCACTGACAAGCCCTATGTAGAAGTTGGGGATACAGCACAAAAGAGAAAAACAAAGAAAGCCAAACCCTAGTAAAGATGCCGTGTGTGTGTTTACATGTGCATGTGTGTGTGTATGAGATAACAAGTAAATGAGTAAAGCATAGAGCATGTGCTTGGTGCAATCAAATAAAACATGGGAGGCAGAGGGTGACATCACAATTGATAAGGATCAATGGCTCCACTGGAAAAACCACAGCAGGACTGGCACAAAGAAGCATGATCATCTCTGTTTTCAGAGAAGGTGGCAGGGTTCAGGAAACCACCACCCAGCTTATGGGGTCCGGATTTGACAGCTGGGTGTCAGACCAAGAGCCCAGCTGTGTTTCAAACCACCACCTTGTTGAGTCAAAGACTGAATGCTTTTTCCTTGCCACCCTGGGGAGACCTGAGCTGTACAGGGCAGGATGTGGTCAGGGTACCAGTCAGGGCTTGAAGCACTTGTCTTTTTTTCCAGCCCTGCTTAACAGATAAGCGAACTAGAGGGCCAGAGAGGAGCCGGGATCTGAACTGCAGGTGCCTCCAGGTTCCAGGTGTAACAGCTGCTTCTTCTGTTGTTTAGCACCTGTACAACTGAAGTTGCCCTCCCTCCCTCCGTGATAGCTGCTGAAGCTAGACATCAACAACCTCTGAAAAACTTACCAACATCCTCTCCCCCTTTTTCTCCCTATCACTGAAAGGGCCCTTTGAAGTTATCTCCCAATAGAAAGGATATATGAGTGCAGTGTTAAGAAGAGGACTCTTCTTGGTCTTGTCAATCCATCTTGGGTAGAAGTCCTGGACTTGCGCAGGGTCATGTCACATCACATCAGGTTAGATCAAAGGCTTCCAGTCCTCCAAATCTTGCAGTTGTTCCTACCTCACTCAGGCTAGAGCCAAGTCTTCTTCATAGCCCATGAGATCCCCTAATGATCTGCCCTCACGACCCTTCTGACTGCATCCCTCACCCCTCTCTTTTGTCCCTGGCCTTTCTTGCCATTCCTTAAAATATTCCAGGCACACTCCCACCTCAGAGCCTTTACAGTTATTGTTTTCTCTGCCTAGAATGGTCTTTTAGAGAGTCCTATGAGTGTCCCTCCTCCTTCAAGTCCTGGCTCAAATTAAAACCTCAGTAAACCTTCCCTGACCACCTAGTTAAGACTACAACCTTTAGCATGTATTCTCTGCCTTCCTTTGAACACATATAATCTACTTACCTGCTCACTTATTGCCTATTACCCTGATAAAATGTAAACTCCATGAGACCAGGGATCTTTGTTTTGTTCATTGATGTGTCCCAATACCTAGCATAGTGTTGGGCATGTAGAACATGCTAAATAAATATTTGCTAAATGAATACTTTCCATTTCATTCCCATATGATAGATGCAGCAACTGAGGCACAGGTTTATTAAGTCACCTGCTCAAGGTCATGCAGATATTTAAACACTAACCACTGCCCTACACTGCCTAAGTAAGACAAGCTGAATAAGATACTTACCTCTCCACTTGGGGAATCAGTGTTGCTGAGGGCTGACTGAAGTATGGGTGGGACAACCCCATTCTAGGAGTCAAGGGTTAAGTCTGAGTCTAAGTTAGCTATAGTATCCCCTCTCCAGCATGCCCCCACTCAACTCCCATGGAGGAAGGGATGTTAAATGCTCTGTGTCTACTGGCTAAATACTCTCATTATGTGTTTGGAGAGGGTAGGGGACCATGTAATCTGACAAGAGAAAGAGATAGAGGCTTGTGATGTTGATGGGCCACCTCCTTGAGTGTGGTGAATTGGCAAAAAGGACAACATGGAGACAGTGACGTGAGATGGTTGCTATGAGAGCAGGTATCAATGATGAATGTGACCATTCACAGTGAGGATTGTTTGGGGAAGGGATAGTGAAGTGATTGGATGAGGGTGAGTGACATGTTTAATAATAACCTCCCAACCACCCTGTCAAACTGGGCATAGCGCAAGAAAAAAAAAAAGAATCCTTACAAGCACACAAGGGGTCCTTGTGCGCATTTTATGGATGGGGAAATTGATGAGGTTGTAGAGGTGTGATGAGGTGGTCAAGGTTACCCAGAGGGTTGGTGTTGGGGTAGGATTCTAGCATTCCCCACGCAAAGGGCTGTCACATTCCATATGGTGGCCAGTATGTGAGAGGTGATAAGGTTAATGACCGAGAAAGGGAGTGAAGAAAAAGAATTGCAAGGCAGGAGGCCTCCTTACCGGGAATACTACAAGGAGGAGTGGATGGAGGAAAGGTGTCAAGAAGCGATGAGGACACGGGTGAGCATGACACACGGGAAGCCTGAGCGTCATTTAAGGAGATGGTGACTGGAGGTGTGCAAAGGTGACAAGGGGTACAATGACGATTAAGGAGATGTGAGGTTTGTTTCATAAAGGAAAAAAGACGAGGTGGGCGCATGCCACCAAAGAAGGCAATGGCTACTTAAAGGGGAGGGGGGTGACAGCCATGCAGGGCAGCAATAAGAGCTTAGTTGATGGCGACAGGAGATTGATGACAAGGGAACTGTGATGCGACATAAAAGGACAGGCGACATAAAGAGACGAGGACGATACAAGGGGGGAGATGCATTACAGACGGAAGGACAACACAAGCACGGTACCGGGGGCGCCGCGTCCCCAGACCGCACAGTACCTGCGCTTCGCGTCTCCCACTCTGGGAGCCAGCCCCGCACGCACCGTCTGGGCTGGAGCCCCGCGCGCCCGCGTACCCTGGAGAAACTGCGGACGGCTGGGCTGGCATGCGCCTTAATCATTGGCCGAGGGCCGCCAGCGCAGGGTGGAGGGAGAGCCCGCGAGACGATGGGAGGCCACGTGACGGCGGTCACGGCTCTCTCCTCGCTGGTGGCGGACCGCGCGCTAGAGCGGCCACGGGCTTGTCAGTCCGACTTCCTGTAGCCTGGGCGGTGCTTCCGGGGCGGGCGTCCAGCAAAGGGAGGAGGGTCTGACAGTTGGCGCCGCCGGGAGGGAGGGCGGGCTGCGCGAGTGGGCGCGGGCCCCAGGGTCAGGTGAGGCGCGGGCTGGGGGCAGTGGGACGGGACCGGATGCTGTAGGTTTGGGGGGCGTCCGGGGTTCCGGAACCAGAGTTCTGGCACCAGTGTGCGCCCGGGACAACCGACTTCTTCCTCTGAACCTTAGTTTCCTCCCCTGTAGAATGGGGCACCCGAACCTGATTCTAGCATTCTCCGTAGGGCTCGGAGTGAGAAGTTGGCGCGTGCATACCCGAGCTCCTAGCCCAGCCCTCGCTTCCTTACTGTGCTGCTGTTATGGGTGATAGTGTGTGCGCTTGGCATGGAAGATCTGGGTGTGGGAGAGTGAAAGATTGTTAAACCTGGAGGATGACACATTTCAAGTCCCTGCTGTGTGACGATGGGCCTGTGCCTTCACCTCTCTGAACCTCATTTTCTTGATCTATCTACAATGAGGATTTTTTTTTTTTTTGAGACTAGGTCTCGCTATTTTTGCCTGTGGAACCGCAGGCTCTCGTTGCCCGGGGTACCACAGACTCAAGCAATCCCCAGCCTCAGCTTCCCAGGTAGCTGGGATGACAGGCGCGCGCCACCACACCCAGCTATTTTTTTGGAACTAGGTCTCGCTATGGGCCCCAGGCGGGACTCGAACCGCGATCCCTAGCCCCGGCCGCTTCACATAAGCTGAAGCTTACAGGCACGAGCCACCGTGCCCGCCTATCATGAGGATTAGCGGTCCTAATAGCATAAGAGTCGAAGTAAGGTTGCTGATGGCATATGCTTATCAAGGTCTGGCACGGTGTTGGGAGGAGCTGGAGAGATGGGTCTATAATAGTGACTGTGAGAGTCATTGGTAGCTGGGGAGCCCAAAGAAATAGAGGGAGGGAGGAAGCCCAGGGGCAGCAATAGAAAAACCTTGGAATCCGGAGTTGGGCAAATCATCATCCTTCTACTTTTCGGCCAAAACCCCTTAGCGTTAGATTTTTCTTTTTCTTTAAAGCCACTGGTGCATTTTAAAGAAGAGTTTATGTTATTAATCTGATGGAGAACTGACATTGCTGGCCATGAGAAAGAGGAAAACAACTTGAAATGTAATGGTAACAGAACAGTTTATTAAATGCTGTAACCAAAATTGAAAGAACACAGATTGGTAATTAACTGTGTAACAGTTTATCATTGCTGGATTCCGTGGACTGGGCCCATCAGGTTATCTTGCACTCTGTTCCCTACTCACGCTTTGCACTGGCTGAGGTCAGGGAGGTCGGTGACAGTCCTCCCCTTCCCCTATTACACTGCAGATTTCTTTCATTTAATGCCCTCAGACTTAGCACTTAACACTTTCCGACCATAGCTTTTAAGGCTTGAAATTAATGAAATCATTTTATTCCTCTAGCCACTTTAAAGGGATTGAATAAGAACTCTTTCCCTTTTTTTAAGTGAGGAATGTGAGATCCAGAAAGATTAAGCCACTCATACCAGAGTCAGGGTTAGGCAATGCTCACTTGGGATTTGGATCCAAGCCTCTATGAGATTGTCTGTTGCATGGTCATTACTTGAATGTTGGGAGCTGTCATTTTTCTGTTATTAATGCTATACTTCTTACCATTTAGAAAGTCTACCCTGAAGATGGGCTTTTAATGGTGGAGAGACTTCTGCAGCCACAGTGGGAGGACACCAGCACTGAAAGGCTTCTTAAAGGCTCTTGGTAAGTATGAATGAAACCTTGCAAAGACAGACCACAGCGCCTGGCTTGTAGAAATCCTTCAGTTGGTGTTAATCACAGTCTTTCCACTGACTTGGGTTCAAGTTACTTGTTGTGTGACTGTGGATTTACCCCTCTGATCCTGTAACAGGGGTATTATTTATATACTCCTGCCCCTGAATTGTGAGGAGTTGTACATATGTTTATAAATATAAATATGTATGTATACACACACACACACACTCATGCCTGGCTTATAAACATTCAACAGGAGCTACTTCATGGGTGTTTGGAATCAGGGAGAACTTGTTTTTAAATCCCAGTAAATCATCTTGCTATATGTGGCATTTGACAAATGATTGCACCTTGACAGATTGGTTATTTTCTGTGTTAAAATGGGCTATTAATAGTCCTCACTCAGGAGGAGGTTGTGAGGTGTTAGTATGCTGCCTGCTTCTGGTCCTGCTGCATAGCCAGTGCCTGGTGTGTGAGATGTGGAAGTTCTGGTGCTGGAGCCCCTTCAGGCCCTGCTCTGCAAGAGTTGCTATTGTGTTTTTTATCCGGGGGTAAAATCCGGAAGGGAGAGTGGATGCTAGGGAGACAGAGACAGGGCAGGTATCGGTGATCCTTTTCATCAATAAGCGATGACATGGAAGCCAGAGAAGGCAGGATGAACCCTCCAGGGGAAGAAGAGTCTCATAGGTAGGGCTTAGGGAGAGTCTCCCAGAGCAGGCGACACCAAGCAGAGCTGAGCAGGAGGCAAGAAAGAGCTAAGCACTGCAGGCACCAGTGACATTCACTGTGGAAGTTGGGGGCCAGGCACATTAGAGGGAAGGCTGGGCAGGATGAAAACAGCTGGGACTTGTGGAGGACACACGTGCACTGTCTTAAGATCTTTGCCCCTGGAAACTCCTCCAACCCTGGTTGGTCTTTTCCGTACTATCTGCATTTACAGATGGAGGCGCTGAGGCTGGACTGGTGAAGTAACTTGCCAAGGCCACACAGCGAGAAAGTGGTAGAGTCAGACTGGAATTCTGCAGTTGACTTCTGAAGTCTTTACTCTGTCCTATTGCTGTTATGCTATCAATGTGGGGGGCAGATGATGTGGATGGGAAACAGAGACGCTGGACAAGAGCCCTTGTGTGTCATGGAGATGAGGCAGAGGGGTCAGGAAGAAGCATCAGGACAGAGGGCTGGGTGGGGAGAAGATAGTGGAGTGAAGGAAGAGGGCAGAGGAGACCGAGCTGGGGGCAGGGGGGGGGGCTGGGCCACGTTAGAGGAGGACTAAGGGGGAAGTTCAGTCCAGAGCAAAATGGGACCATTGACCTGGAGTCAGTGAATCATCGGGTGAGAAAGTTACTTCCTTTAGTTCCCTTTTAAGGCTGCTTAATGTCCAGGAGCAAGTCTCCGTGGGTGCTGATGTGTTTTTAACACCTTTCCAGCATCGCCCATCTTACCTAAGTGAAGGTTGCTTGTCCATTTCTTCATTGAGGTTCCTTATGACTTGTTGCCCCACCTCTCTGCCCACAGAGCCTTTCCTCCTTCTCCTCGCTCCTTCCACTGCAGCCACGCCAGCCCCATGCCATCCCTCAGATGCACTGGAGGAGCTGCTGACTCAGGGCCCCAGGCTTGCAGTGCCTTTTCCTGGAACGAGCTTCCTCTATAAAACTGCACGGCTCACTCCTCCTCCAGGCCCCTAAATGTCACTGGAGAGGGATCTTTCCTGATCCCCCTACATAGCATTGCTGCCCCTCCCTTCCAGGCCGTGCTTTCTCGGTAACACTAAAGGCCTCCTGACGTATCTTACTATTTTGCTTGTTTACTCTCTGTCTCCTCCTGTCCCCACCTAGATGCCAAGCTGCGTATTTTTGTTTCTCTCGATATCCCTAACTCCTACGGTGCCCTGTACATATACTCTGTAAATTGACTTTGAATTGATAAATAAATGGGTATTTATGGTTAAAGTCTTGGACTGGGAATGTTTTCTTTTTTTGATTGGTTTTTGTCTCTCTCCTTTGCAGCCAGGCTTTTGGAGGTACGCGGGAGTGGAGCTGTCAACATCTGCTGTCCTGGGCATTGTCCCAGACAGGAGTGAGAGTTGTGGCAGCAGCCCTGTCTCTTGCTGACTTCCTGCCAGTTGCTCCAGGCTATTCCTGGGTGATGAGCCCCCAGCCCAGGAACTCTCCTTTGGCAGGCAGACAGACAGGCAGCAAAAGAGGGACAGACGCTGCTGGTGGCGACTCAGGGGCCCCTTTCCCTCGTTCTCTCTTCCAGGCTCCAGGGAGCAGCGTCAGGGGAAGGGAGACCATGGTCTCAGTGACTATGGGTAAGTCTGTGGCCTTCTCTCTGGGACCCCCTGTCCCCGTTGCCCTTTTTGAGGTATGGCCTTTGTGTGGTGAGACAGGCTGAGGGAGGGCGGGCCGATCACTGGCAGGAACAGCTGTGCTCTGAGCAGTGTGGGGGCAGGGCCTACTGCCTCCTCTCTGTATCTTGGCCTCCTGACAGCATGATCTTGCTGGAGAGAATGGGGAAGTGAAGTCCAGAAGACCTCCCACCTGGCTCGTCAGAGCCTTGGTTTTCTCACCTGTAAAATGGGGATACTAACAGTCACTGTACCCTGGAATGTAAGAATTAAGGCGGTTGTTGCCTGTAAACTCTTGGGTATAGTTCTTAGCAAATGTTAATTGCTTATTCTCATGAGCCTCGTCGCCATATTTCTCTAGGAGCTCTTAAGCGCAAATTGATTTTGGGATTGCCAAGACACAGAGGTTAACTGACAGCTTGAAATTATTTTTTGAGGTTTATTGTACATCTAGAAAAGTACCTAAAAATGTGGTTTTAAGCAAATAACAAACAGAGCTCTCGAATCTCTTTGATTTCCATGTCTATATAAAGTGTAGAAACAGGCAGAGCCCGTCTATGCTGTAGGTTAAGGCTTTTCTCAAGGAGTTAGTGACCACTAAGGGAAAAGGAGGCGCTTTTGCCATGGTGGAAATATTTTTTTCTTGGCCTGGGTCTTGATTGCATGGGTGTGTTTGCAAAAATCTAGCTACTTGTGTGTATATTTGTGTGTGTACATTCTGGTAACCCATAAAAGAGGTTTTTAAGCAAACTCCCTATAGCCATCCAGATCAAGAAGTAAATATTGCCAGGCCCTTGAAAGTCCCACCCCATCACAAGCCCGTCCCTCCTCTGGATGAACTAGACCACTCTCTTGGTCTTGGCTCTGGCATCCTGTGCGAGGTGGTGGCAGCAGCTGTGCTGTCATCACTGCAGGCACTCAAGGGTGACCCCTGGACCAGGCCCCATTTCAGCCTTTCAGGTGTGACTTGTCCTGAGGCTGAGCAGTGACCGAGGAGGTGGTGCTGCGGCCACTGGACACCAGCTCCTCTGGGACAGGAGGGACTTTGTCTCACATCAGTGCCTAGAGCGGGACTTGGCCTGGGCTTAGTGCTCAGTAAATGCTTCTTCAAAGGGTTTCCCCAAATTTACGGGAGAGGAAATTGACACTCGGGAGGTTAACTTGCCCCATGATCTCTGGACGGGCCGTGGCGGGGCCTGGCTCTGAACCTGAGCTGTGTGCTCCCCGTCTCCGTGTGTCTCTGCAAGGCAGGGCTGCCGTGGTGAGGAGGGGCCTGACTGCTACGCAGGGGCCAGCACTGTGACCCTCCCTCCATCTACCTATGGATCCTGTCACCCTCTCAACCAGACAGAGCCCCAGCGCCCCTAAGTCAGTCATCTGCCCCAGCGTGAGGAAGGACTGCTGCCCATCGTGCTCCAGGACAGGGCTGTGTTGTCTGACGGGCCGCTCAACCTCTCCCCACCTATTCCTTGGCGAAGCGGGGGTCCTAGTGCTATTGAGCTCACCGGGCTGCAGGCAGGGCTTCATTTATCACTCAGTGGGACTCTCAGGGCAGGGTCTGGGTGTGTGTGTTCCATGTTGTACTTTCGCTGCTGCTGTTCCCTGGGGGAACCGATGAGAACAATGAGCTCTGTCCACACCCCAGCCACTTCCGAGTGGATCCAGTTCTTTAAGGAAGCCGGCATTCCTCCAGGACCTGCTGTCAATTACGCTGTGATGTTCGTGGATAATAGGTGAGGCAGCTGAGGGGCAGGGTGGGAGAGGTGGGGGGAGGACGAGGCTGGCCGGCCTGTTCACTCCGCCCATGGTGGCTTCACCACCCACCCTCCGCTAGGATCCAGAAGAGCATGCTGCTGGACCTCAACAAGGAAATCATGAATGAGCTGGGCGTGACTGTGGTCGGCGACATCATTGCCATCCTCAAGCATGCCAAGGTGGTACACCGCCAGGTACGTGCTCTGCCCAGCCCCCTCTGTCCCTGGGTTTGGGGCCTGGGAGGGCAGGTGAACAGTGGCGGGGCTAGTAGGAAACTTGGAAGCAAATGTGGGCAGACCTGGGGTGCTGAGGCTGAAGCCTCCATGTGCTGTGTGCCCCTGGGCATGTTGTCTAACCTCTCTGAGACTTACTTACTTTCTTTTTTTTTCTTTTTTTCTAAGACTAGGTCTCACTATTTTTGCCCGTGGAACTGCAGGCTCTCGTTGCCAGGGGTACCACAGACTCAAGCAATCCCCAGTCTCAGCTTCCCAGGAAGCTGGGATTACAGGCATGCACCACCACGCCCAGCTATTTTTTGGAACTAGGTCTCGCTACAGGCCCCAGGCGGGACTCAGATCACAATCTCTAGCCCCGGCCACTTCATAGGCTGAAGCTTACAGGCACGAGCCACTGTGCCCAGCCAGAGTTCAGTTTTTTGAGTTTATTTGAAGTACATTTTTTCACTGTTACTGGGAAGCCATTTTATTTTATTTTATTTATTTATTTTTTTTGAGACTAGGTCTCGCTACTTTTGCCTGTGGAACCCCAGGCTCTCGTTGCCTGGGGTACCACAGACTCAATCCCCAGCCTCAGCTTCCCAGGTAGCTGGGATTACAGGCACACGCCACCACACCCAGCTATTTTTTTGGAACTAGGTCTCCCTACGGGCCCAGGTGGGACTCGAACCGCGATCCCTAGCCCCGGCCGGCCGCTTCACAGGCTGAAGCTTACAGGCACGAGCCACCAAGCCACCATGCCTGACCTTCTTTCTGTTTTTATTATGTGTACATTTTTTGTTTTTCATTGTTTCATTTTTATACTGTAACACTTTTTACAACATTGTATATAATTTATAGGTTCAGGTTCACACCTCTTCACATGTGTGTTACTCCCCACACCCACTAACAAAGTATCCAGAATCCTCCACTATAGTCCACTAGACACCCTGCCCCTCTCTGACCACTAAGTCTCATCTCCTGGTGAGAGCTTTACAATGACTCCTCTCTGACCCCTGACCCAGGTGGAACTCAGGTGGGAACCTCGCCAGCAGCTAGACCCTTCTGTTCTTACTAGAACTTAGACTAGTAACTTCCCTTGCGAGTCTCACCAAAACAAGCTTTTCTTGCCCCCTGCCATGGTGGACAGTGCAGCCCTCTGTCTGACAGCATGGGGCACTGAGAGCCAGACCTGGAGTGAACACCCTTAGCCAGCGCATGTCACAAACGCCAGGCCCTATCTCCATCCTTCATACATGTTACCTTATTACACGTTACATATGTGCGTAGGTATATAGGCAGCTTACTTGTGCACAGTAACTCATTACCTCCTCATCCTACTTGTCTGAGAAGACAACTTGCTGTGGTCTGTGCTCTCAGACTCCACTGGGTCCTCCTGACCATCTTCAGTAGTTCCCTCCATCCCTGGGCCAGGCCTCCCACTGTCTATCTCCCGGGACAGGGGCTCTTACACAGAAGGCCACTGAGCAAAGCCTTTCCTTTAAACATGTACACTGGAGCCAGGCACAGTGGCACGTGCCTGTACGCTTCAGCCTATGAAGCAGCTGGGGCTGGGGATTGCGGTTCGAGTCCCACTTGGGGCAACACAATAAGACATAGTCCCAAAAAATAGCTGGGTGCGGTGGTGCACGCCTGTAATCCCAGCTACCTGGGAAGCTGAGGCTGGAGATTGCTTGAGTCTGTGATACCCCAGGCAACGTGAGCCTGCGGTCTTCAGGCAAAAATAGCGAGACCTAGTCTCAAAAAAATAAACAAACAAACTTGTACACTGGAGCACGTAGGTGAGTAGATGAACTCCAACAGCCATGCAGGAAGTTTTCTCTCCCTCATCCTGCTTCCCCTAATGGGGAAGCACATCTGCAGGTGTCCCAGGCTTACATGTAGTACGTGGGACCGTGGTAGAAGCTAAACTACCTGACTTGGGCAGTGTCCCACTGATGTCTGGTCTTGTCCTGGGACCCGTGTTGCGTTTCTTGTTTATGTCTCCTAGCCTCTTCAGATTTGTGGTGGTTTCACTGTCCTTCCAGGTGCTTGATGACCTTGACAGGTGTTTTTTAGAATGTTCCTCCGCTGGGGTTTGTCTGCTGCTTTCTTGTGGTTATTAAGTAGTAGGTTCTGAAGTCTTTTCTCTGGCAATCCCAGCTCTGATCCCCCCAGACTTAGTGCTCTGGGTCCCCGCCCCTCTGGCCTGTGTCCCTGTCCTCATGGTAACTCAGAGGCTCCTATCTTTTACAGGACATGTGCAAAGCTGCCACTGAGTCCATGCCCTGCAGCCCCAGCCCCCTCCTGGGTGAGCTTCGCCGAGGTGCCTCCAGTGGTGAGTCCCCTCTTCAAACTTCCTTTCCCCAGACTGCTTGTGCCCTAGCAGTAACAGGGACATGGCCGGCATTTACAGAGGTGGAAGCAGAGTCATCTGAGGCCATGTTTAGGAAAAACTATAGACACGCTCAGTTTTCATTGGTGGTTCTGTCCCTGTCAACCCTGAGTTAGCATCCCACCTGCACCCCTGCTCCCAGGGGAAGTCCAGGGTCAGCTTCCTACAAACTTCTGGTTGCAACATTTTCATCAACTGACAGCCACAGAACTTTTATTTTTTGTATTTCTGTTTAAAGACTCCCCTTTTGCCGGGCACGGTGGCTCGTGCCTGTAAGCTTCAGCCTATGAAGCGGCCGGGGCTAGGGATCGCAGTTTGAGTCCCACCTGGGGCCCGTAGTGAGACCTAGTTCCAAAAAAAAAAAATAGTTGGGCGTGGTGGTGTGCGCCTGTAATCCCAGCTACCTGGTAAGCTGAGCCTGGGAGTTGCTTGAGTCTGTGGTACCCCAGGCGACGAGAGCCTGTGGTTCCACAGGCAAAAATAACAAGACCTAGTCTCAAAAATAATAAAATAAAATAAAAAAATAAAGACTCCCCTTTCCCTGTACATTAACAACTCTGTAACATCTGCTTGCAGGAAGCAAACCCAGCGATGTATTGCTCATGGTGGAGCAGCCCTCTAGTCTGCGCACCGCCCCTGCTCCAGGGAGACAGGGCTGCCAGAGACTTCCCCATCCCCAAGGGAGGCCACCTCTTTTCTTGCTCCAGCCCAACTGCCACAGACCCTTGTTGCTGAGAGCCCCTCTCCATGGCTCCCAGTTCTCCTTGTCTGTACAACTGGTTTGCTTTGTAGAGCCTATATCTACTTAGGAGGTTGGGTAGTTGGGTTTATCTTTCCAGTAGTTGTTTATTGGGGACCAGAGAGGTACCAGAAACCATTGTGGAACTGAGGATATGACAGCGAATACCCATTGTTCCCTCCTGAACTTTTGTGCTGTGGGAGCACCTGCCCGTGTGCCAGTAAATGTCCTTCTGTGTCAGGCTACAAGCTGTGGAGAGAAAGGAAGTGAGTGCAAGGGAAGGATGACAGAGGCTGGTGGGGAGCTGTTTGTGACAGGGTAGTTGGGGAAGTTTTCTCTGGGGAGACCTGAGTGAAGAGGAACTGCACATCAGCTAGAGCAGCAGGTACCCTGAGGATGGGCACTCTTGCTAGGTGAGGAAGATCCTGGGGGCCAGCTGGCTGAGGTGGAGCAGGAAGGGGAGGACAAGCTCGACCCTGGGCTTGTAACTGCTGGGAGAAGTGTGAGAGGAACGAGTCTAGTCCTGGGCCTCAGGAAGGGTCCCCAGGGAAGGAGGGGCTCCTCCCCAGGCCTCCTCTAGCTCTCCCCTTCCCCACCCACCCAGAGGCTTGCCTTCTCCATTCTGGCCCCGAATGACTAGACTCTTCCCTTTCCTCCTGGCAGCTGCCTCCCGGATGATCGCCAACAGCCTAAAACACGACTCCCCACCCAGGACTCCCCCCAGGCGGCCGGACACCAGCACCTCCAAGATCTCTGTCACTGTGTCCAACAAGATGGCAGCAAAGAGCGCCAAGGCTGCCGGTGAGGGACTCGGGCAGGTGGCAGGGGGCATGGAGGGGAATGTTGGCAGATGGTGCCTGGGGGTCATGTTCTTGTGGCCCCGTGACATCCAGAGTGCCGGGGCACATCACTGCACTTGGATCACTGCCCAGGTCTGAGGAACAGAGCTGGAGGGCCCTCCCGGAGGATAGTGGCAAGTACTCGAGGTGGTATGTATACACTTGAGAGCATAGTAGTCCTTGGTCTGTACTTGGTTCAGCCTTTATTTATTTATTTATTATTTTTTTGAGACTAGGTCTTGCTATTTTTGCCCGTGGAACCACAGGCTCTTGTTGCCCAGGGTACCACAGACTGAAGCCATCTCCAGCCTCAGCTTCCCAGGTAGCTGGGATTACAGGTGCGCGCCACCATGCCCAGCTATTTTTTTGGAACTAGATCTCGCTACGGGCCCCAGGTGGGACTCAAACCGCTATCCCTAGCCCCGGCCGCTTCATAGGCTGAAGCTTACAGGCACGAGCCACCATGCCCGGCCCAGCCTTTATTTTATTTTACGCTATTATGGTAAGAACACTTAGCCCGCGCTCTGTCCTCTTAACAGCGCTTTAGTGTGCGCTTGGTGGTGCTGACTATAGGTGGTTCAGTCTACTTAACAGATGTTTGCTGAGCACCACCCTGGTGCTGGACCCTGTGCTTGATGCCTGGGGTCAAAGGTAAGAGGCTGCCCTTTCTTCTCAGCAGCCAGAGGGATCCTTTAAAACTAATCTGATACTTTCAGAACCTTGTCTGATTCTCCAGGACTTCCAGTGTCCTGGTAGTGAAGTCCAGCCTCCCCATGTGACCTGACTGGGCCCTGCCTGGAGTTTGTCTGGGCCTCTCTTCTCTGTTCATTGCTAAGCTCCCTTCCTCCATCCAGCATGGGACCCAGACACTTTCTGCCCTGCTTTGGGCACACTCCTCACCACTGGCCTCTGTTCCTCCTTCGGTTTCACCTTGAATGTTGCAACTGGGCCTTTGGCATTCGGGCTGTGTCCCTGCGCCCTCCTGCCTGTTAGTCTCATCCCTGCAACAGCGATCTTAACACAGGTGAAAACGGAGGCCCAGGGAGGTCCTTCACTGTTCTGGTGCCCTGCCCCAGCACCCTGTCAGCTTCCAGGGCGGGTTCTCCCTTTCTGCGGTGTGGATTGCGTGCAGCTTTAATCCCAAACGTAGGACGGGACGCTGAGACTGGGAATTGCTTGAGTTCGCAGGTCTGAGACCTAGTCTCAAAAAATAGCTGAGCATGGTGGTGCGTGCCTGTAATCCCAGCTACCTGGAAGTTTGGGGATCGTTTGAGTCCGGGGTACCCCAGGCAACGAGAGTCTGGGGTTCCCCGGGCAACATAGCGAAACCTATCCTCAAAAAATTTTTTTTGAAATTAGTTTCTGAAAGTATTTTAAAAGGGAAGGCCGGGCATGGTGACGCATGCTGTAAGCGGCAACCTAGGAAGCTGTGGCCGGGGCCAGGGGTCGTAGTTTGAGTCCCACGGGGGGCACGTAGCAAGACCTAGTCCTAAAAAAATAGCTGGGCATGGTGGTGTGCGCCTGTAATCCCAGCTACCTGGGAAGCTGAGGCTGGGGATTGCTTCAGTCTGTGTTACCCCGGGCAACTTGAGCCTGAGGTTCTAGGGGCAAAAACAGTGAGATCTGGTCTCAAAAGCAAATAAATAAATAAGTAAAAATAAAGGGAGCAAGCTTGGGAGCAGCAACTGCTTCCTTGCTCCTCAACACATCAGAGGAGATTCTTTTTTTTTGAAAACTGAGGTAGAATTGCCTTAACCACAGTGTGCAAGACTTGTAAGTGTACAGCTTGATCAGTTTTAAAAAGGTGAGCATACCCGTGAAACCACTGACTAGGGCTCTGGAATCTCTGTGGCCTGCGTCTTGAGGGGACCAGTCTAGTCAGGACTGGGGGGGTTTGCCTGCCCGGGGCCCGGGCAGAGCTACAGGGGGAGGCTGGGGGTTCAGAGCCCCATTGTGCCCATACCTCTGAATTCCTCAGATTGGGTTTTAAGTCAGTGGTGACAGGGTGATTGGGAAAATTCGGGGTTCCAGTCAAGGGCTCACACAGAGGTAGAAGGGCACAGGCATGCACTTTGCTGGGCATCCAGCCCCTGCCCCTGGAGCACAGCCTATTCCAGAAGTGCTCACCTCACCGCCTTCTGCCAGCAGCCCTTGCCCGCCGGGAGGAAGACAGCCTGACTGTTCCTGCCAAGCGGCGCCGGGTCACTGCCGAGATGGAGGGGAAATACATCATCAACATGCCCAAAGGCACCACCCCCCGGACCCGCAAGATCCTGGAGCAGCAGCAGGCGGCCAAAGGTACCAGCGTGGCACAGGCCTACCCTGGCATAGGAACTGGCTTTCCCTGTGTGCACATCGGGCAGCTTGCCCACATCCTCTGCACGCTGGTGGGTTCAGAGGGCCTTGCACCACAGGGGCGGCAACAGTGGCCAGTCGCCCCCTCTGCCCTCCTATTCTGTCTTCAACAGAACAGGGCTCCCAGTGTCTTGTGCCTGAGGATGCAGCCCCCCAGGTGCAGTCGCGATGGCCAGCCTGGGAGCAGAGGCTGCCTGGCTAAGGGTGGTTTTCCTAAGAGTAAGAGTGGGACTCATGGGCCAGTTGGGTTTGGGTGGGCCAGCTCATCCCTGGTCCTGGGGTCTGGGAGGTAGAGGTGGTTGTTCTGATGGTAGGATCATTTTAAATGCTTCTGTATGTTTTTGTGGGAAAAGATTCAGATGAGGCAGAAGTACGTACACTAAACACAAACTCTTCCCCTCTCTCCCACATTCGTGCCTGTTAACCTTGCCAGGCCAGTGCCCGCCTGTGGGTTTATCTGCTTGTCTGCATTGTATTTGTACACACACGTTTGGCTGTTTTTTCTTCTTAAAACTTCTTTATTGAGATCTTTTCTCATTAGTGTATGTGGACTGCCTTATTCTAACAGCTGCTGAATAGTTCTGTCGTGTGTGTATAGCATCATTTAGTACACATTCTCGTACTGCTGGCCATTTGGGGTATTTTCTTCCCCAAGGTTCAGTGTGAACCCCCACACAGCACACCCCTATGGTTTGGTGCATTGAGAGTGGAGTGTTTCCTGCTTAAGTGTAAATCAGTCCAGGGGGCTTGTGGGAGACCCCCACCTTAAACAGCTCTACAGTGAACTATTTCACGGAGAAGTCTGGGCCTTCTTTCTTCAGACAGCTGTCAACTCCAGTTACCGAGCAGAACTTGGGTGGCTTGTGGGATCCCAGCTCCTCCCAAGGTTCTGGGTGATTCTTTATGGGTCCTCACATCTGGACTGAACAGAGCCTGGTGTGTGACACAGAGCGCTTCCCCAGCACCTTGCGCTCCAACACATGTGAGGAGAGGTGGACCTCAGAGATCCTGGCCTGATGAGGGTGTGGCCAAGGGTGGCTGCAGGAGAGACTCTGGGCCAGGAAGGAGAGAACAAACTGCAGGGCCCTGGACAGTCTCTGCATCAAAGCGGCACGGACACCCCTCTTGGATGTCATTTAGGGTGTGACATCTTCACCATTTACCAGATTCTCTCAGAAGCCCTTGACCCCAAAAAGTAGGAATTAGCAGCTCTTCCTGTACACACAGTTCATAAATTAAGGTGCAAGTAACCGAGGTGTCAGCTTTAGTTAATTCTTGGTTCATCTGGTCTGGTCCATCTGACCTGGTCCATCTGACTGGCCCAAAGCACCTGGGTTGAGGTCAACACAAAACCTGCTTCACTGCCTGCCTGTACCAGAGCTGACTGGCGTTGGGCTGGGTGTGGCGTCCCTCTTGGTGTCTGCTCAGTGTCCAGTGGGGCCTGCACCTACCGGGGCCCGGCACAGGTGCTGACTGCCACCTCCCTCCCTTCCCAGGTCTCCACAGGACATCTGTGTTTGACCGCCTCGGTGCCGAGACCAAGGCAGACACGACGACGGGGAATAAAGTGAGTTGGGAATGAGGGAGCTACTCCAGGTTCTTGACTTCTTGTCTTCCACAGTGTTGTTCCTGACCTTCCGTCCCTTGCAGCCCTCGTGCCCCCTCCTGTCTCACCCATCTTTCCAGCCTCAGTTCCCTTCTTTGCACTGACGGCTGCCCTGTCAGGTCTTCTGTCCTTACCTCTCCTGATTTCCACCCCCAGGGGTCTGGTGGGATCCTGGACGCCACTCTCAGACCTTTCCCATCACTATATCCCCAACATCTTCCCCCAAAGGGACCCCTGTGCTGGACCTGGTCTCGGGTGCTCCATTGACTGCGTTTCAGGTAGCCGCCCATCAGATGGCACCATCTGTCTCCATCCTCTCTGTCTGTCCCCCTGGCTGGGGACAGACTCTTTATTGGTCTCTGCATAGCTACCGTGAGCCCCCCCAAGCCCCTCCCATAGGCTTGCCCCCCTACCCCCCACAGACCCTCAGAGGCTTCCCTGCTCTGCTCTGATGCAGCCCTCCCCGAGGTGGGATTCTGGCTCTGCCATGGCCTGCGGGGTGGCCTTGGCAAGGGATCTCAGCCTGGTGTCCCTCAGTTTCCTCAACTGTGTGGTACCCACCTCACAGGGTGGTCATGAGGCCATAAGTGAGCGGTGGTGCTTTACACAGCTGCTTGGTGAACTCTAGCGAAACTCTCCGGCTGTGTCCCTGCCTCTCAGCCCCTTGTTCGCCAGGCTTGCCCTCCCTGGCCCTCTCTCACTTCCTAGAACCTTATTCTGAGCACAGTAAGAACCGTCAGGCCTTGTGGCTTGAAGACAGTCACTCGAAGAGCTTGGACCTAACAGGGCTCTGTCAGCTGGTCCGCTTTCCTGCCCTGGGGACTTGGCCTCAGCACTCTCCTCTGGATCCAGCCTTTAGCGCCTGGTTCAGCACTGGTGCCACAGAGAACACTTCTGAACTGCAGGAGGAGATGGAGTTTCCCCATCTGCTCTTCCCTCTTAGAGATGCATCTCTGTTGAAATTAGAGCGTTATTAGTGTCACTCCTGATGCCAGGTCCCTCTTTTGCACCAGACTGTGAGCCCCTCAAGGCAGGACTGGCATGCATTAGTCACCCTTTGTCCCCAGCAGCACCCAGCCCACCAGGCCATGCAGGTGCCTCCTCTGGACTGCACTGCTATGGTACTGCCCATTGTCTAGGGTGTTCCTGATGGCATTTCTCCCAACTGTGAGCTTGCCTCTCCGTGAATGAGTGTTCAGTGACTTACTTGTCCCATCTCTGACTTCCACAGCCCACAGGTGTCTTCAGCCGCTTGGGGTCCACCCCAGAGTTGGATGAGGATCTGGCTTGGGACAGTGACAATGACAGCAGCAGCTCTGTCCTGCAGTATGCCGGGGTCCTGAAGAAGCTCAGCCGGGGCCCAGCCAAGGCCAGTCCTCAGCCGGCACTGACTGTCAAAGCCAAGGCCACAAGCTCAGCAGCTACAGCCACTGCCCCAACCCTGCGGCGCCTGGCACTTCCCCCACGCCCTGGACTGGAGAGGAAACCAGAGTCCCTGTCCAAAAGCAGCATCATCCAGAGACTGGGCAAGGCTGCCCTTGTGCCTGAAGCCCAGGACAGCCAGGTCACGAGCACCAAGAGTAAGTCCTCAGCCGAAGTCAAGGTCACCATTAAGAGGACTCTGGTGGGGCCCCCGGGGAGCAGCTCGAGCGAGGGCCTTGGTGCCCAGATGGACCATGCCGGCACTGTGAGCGTGTTCAAAAGACTGGGCCGCAGGACCTTCTAGCCCACAGGGTGGGAGGGGCGTAGGCCCCTCCCTGGGCTCCTGGCTCCATATGGCGCTTCACCGAGGGCAATCCTGTCCCTCTGCCAGCTCTGGATGACGCTGCTCATCTCCCTCAGACATTGAGGCTGGGCCTGAGCTCTCAGGGCCTCACCCAGGACCCCCTAGTCTGAGATGGTCACTGTGGCCTGGGACTTCCCCTTCTCTCACTTCCTCTGTGCTCTCCTCACTGTCTGGGCAGGACTCCTTTTTACCTCTCCAAGGGCCATGTGTCCTTTTCCTCTCCTACAGCCCTTCCTCCTCCCAGCAGCACCTGCTGCCTCGAACACTGGCTCCTCGGTGTCCAGACCCCAGACTCGGTGTGGCCTGGAGGGCCCCTGTGTGCCCTCGCCCCGCCAACCTCCCGAGACACTCCCCTCCCCCACATAACTTCTGTCTCTGCCTCTCTTCACTCTGTTCATTTCTCTT
>PVHY01017005.1:0-32372 GCA_004024945.1 Uropsilus gracilis
AAGGAAGGAAGGAAGGAAGGAAGGAAGGAAGGAAGGAAGGAAGGAAGGAAGGAAGGAAGGAAAAGGGCAAGAGTCAATCCCTTTGCTTAATTCTAAAATACATAGGTTGATATCATAGTAGTAACCTCCTGCCACTCAGCCCCCAGAAACAATCCCCTCCTAGCACAACACAGAATCCAACATTAAGTTCTGCTTTAAGTGTGGGGTAAAGAGAGTTAACTGGTTACAGAGGAAAGTTAGAATTAGTTCTAAGTTGTTTGTGATGCAGTCCAATAATTGTTGATTATAAAAACCACTAGCTTTTATTTTCTGACTGTGGTTTAATTAGTTTTAATTAATGTAAAGCATGTGGTCCTCTACTATCCTGTTCAAGTTCATTACTCACTAGGTTGTCTGCAGATGGTTGTTTAGACTTAACTGTCATGCACAAAAAAGAGATCTTGTCACTCACGCAGCCTCAGTGGAAATGAGTGTTCTTCCTTTAGGAATAAAATTGAGTACAGAGCATTTGACTTCAGCGCTTAAGTTGTGTGTGATGAGTCCATAGGTAGCATGAGAGGAAGAGTCACAGATAACAGGTAGACATAGACCATGATGTTTATAAACATAGTGAACCTCAGGAATCCCTTTTCTGACATTTTCCCTATTAGTATCCTATGTCACTGTTTATGTTTTGGTTATCGTAATTATAAAATTGCACCTTTCTGGGAAAACTGGGAGAGGGGAGGGTTTTAGGGTTTCAGGACTCAGTCTCAAATTGGTACCAATTTGTATGTGAGAGTACCATTAGTCTCATGACTTTTTTTTTTAAGACTAGGTCTCGCTATTTTTGCCCATGAAACTGCAGGCTCACGTTGCCCAGGGTACCACGAACTCAAGCAATCCCCAGCCTCAGCTTCTCAGGTAGCTGGGATTATAGGCGCGCGCCACCACGCCAAGCTATTTTTTGTGACTAGGTCTTGTGTTGCCCCGAGCGGGACTCGAACTGCGATCCCTAGCCCCAGCTGCTTCATAGGATGAAGCTTACAGGCACGGGCCACCGTGCCTGGCTTAGTCTCATGAATCTTTAAGATAGAACAGTCCTCAAACTTTCTTTCTTTCTTTTTCAAACCACTGAAAGTTTTGAAAAATACAGAGAATTGTTTTACAAAATAACCTTCCATTTGGATATTTTTGATGTTCCCTTTGACTATTCAGCTTATGCGTTTTTTGCAGAATATTTTGGCTAGCTCTTATTCTTTCCATAATCAGTTTTTACTATCATGGTTAAAAAATTATTATTTCCACCTCTGCTCTTCTGTATTTCTCAGCTGGCCTTTTACTATAAAGAAGGTTTCTCTCTATTTCTTTTTTAAATTCATGTTTGCTATCTACAATGATCTAAGAATTTTTTTTTATAAATTAGATTTACTGATAACCACTAGTTTGAAAATCTGCATGATTTCATGGGTGCCCACCGTCAAAATTGCAGTACCAGTGCCCTTTCACTTTCTCCTCCATCCCATTTTTCTTCACTTTCTCCCTTTCCTCTCATCACTCTTATTGTTACCACAGAGGCTAAGAGTTATTTGTATTGTATTATGCCTGTGCCAGTTTGTTTTCTTTGGTTATTTATATTCCTCAAGTGAGAAAAACCATCTGATAATTTCTTTCACTTTCTGGCATATCATTTACCATAGTCATCTTGAGTTTTATCTATATTTTATAAAGGTCACAGTTTCATTTTTTAGAATAGTTAAGAATAGCTAAGGAATCTTATTTAATGCAATTAATTCATTTATAAAAGTTTTATTTATTTTTTGTTTTTTATTTTAAGTAGTTTATTTATATTTCACATAATTGTAATCCTCCTCTCCCTGACTGCTCCAGCTGGTCCCCCCATCCCAGTTGTGTATTTTTGTTTGGTTGTTCATATATTAGTGAAACCATTTGACTTCTTTTTCTTTCTGATTTGTTTCCACTAATATGATTTTTTCTAAGGAAATCCATGTTATCATAAAATAATCAAATTTGTCATTTTTAATTGGTGAGTAATAATCCATTGTGTATATATACCCATCCTTTTCATCCATTCGTCTGTTTTGGGACATTTGAGTTGTTTCCATGTCCTTGCAATTATAAATAGTGCTGCAGTGAACATCCAAGCATTGGTATCCCTTTGTACCCACCCCACATTGAGGTCTCCTTTGAGGAGATTCCCAGAAGAGCGATTGCTGGGTCAAATGGTAGTTCCATTTTCATTAGTTTGAGGGTCCTCCACACTGCTTTCCATAGTGACTGGACCAGTTTACATTAACACCAGCATGTGAGAATGTACCTTTCTCTCCTCATTAACGTCAAAACTTTTAAAGGAATAGCATTACAGTAGAGAGGTTATTCTTACATCCTTATTCACAAACATGCACAGCATCCTACATAGTTAAAATCATTCCCCAGACTGGTACGTTTCTTACAATTGATAAACTTGTACTGACATATCTTCATCATCTCAAATTCATAGCTCACCATTGGGTTCACATTTAGTGTTTTGTGTTTTTATGGATTTGGGCAAATAAATAAATACATACATCTATCATTATAGTATTGTATAGAGTATTTTCATTGCCCTCAAAATCCTCTGTGTTTCACTTATTTGTCTTAACCCCCTTATCTACCCATCTGCCAACTCCTGTCAAAGAGTGATTTTTTATTGTCTCTATAGTTTAGCTTTTTTTTATGTTATATAGTAGGAATATTATAGAAGTAGCCATTTCGGGTTGTCATTTGCTTAGTCATGTGTATTTATGTTTTTTTAATATTATTCTGTCTTTTCATGGCTCAGTTGTCCATTAAAAAAAAAAAGTAATATTCTACCATCTGGATGCATTCCAGTTTATTCATCCATTGAATGTTGGTTGCTTGAATAAAGTTGTGACAAACATTTCTGTGCACTCATTTGTTTTGTTGATAAATCATCTTAGTTTTGACCATCAAATTAGCACCTATATCTTCTAGTCATTTCCTCATACTTTTTTTAGTAGTTTTTTTTTTTTTCTGGCACTAAAACTATTGTGTGAGATGCATTTTGAATTTCAGCTCTTAGTTTAGCCATTTCTTCCAAGGATCCCTGATTTCTTTATGTGTGAAAAAGTATTTGGAAATCAAGATATCAGTGATACATGTCCTCTGAACAAGTAAAACATTAAAGTGAACATGATAATGTGCGATTATGGAGAGCAGATATACTGAAAACTAGGTCATTTACTTTGAAATAAAGTTTACTAACCAATTGTGAAACTAAGAAGGAAGACTACAAACTAAGAAAAGAAAGAATTTAATATTTCTGATGGTATTTAGTTTAAAAAAAGAAAGCACCAGAGCTTAGGAAGAAAAGAAACAGAAACTTTATTTTGTAATCTTTGATCTTCTTACCAATTGCAGGAAATACTTGTACAAAATGAATGATAATATTTAGACCTAAATCAGTTGCAAAATGACCAAATCACTTGGCAGTGACAAAATAGACTTGACATGTCACTATATTGCAGATAAATACTTGAGGCAATGAATATTGATGCAATTGATGAATTTAAAAAACAGTAGTTGCTTCAGAATAGAAGACATGAAAAATGGACTGTTTAGGTCTGTGCCATAGCTGACTACTGAGGAAGTGGTAAAATATTGTACAACACAGGAAGAAAATTAGAAGAGATAGCCACCAGAGAATGAAATGATGAAATGAAGAGCTCTATCTAGAAAAAAAGAAATAAGAAACAAAAAATGTTGCTCAATTAAGTATGAATACTAGTAATGTAGCTATAATATAGGTTTAACAAATTATATTTTCTTTGAGATAAAGAAGGCATGTATTTGTACAGATACATTTTAGTAAAATCTATGGTTTTAGATGGTTGTGGATGTTATGAGCAGAGGGTTAGTTAATGGTGTTATGTGCAAACACCTAGGTACTGTGCTCAGGGAGGAAAGCATTTCAAGTTTTGTCATCAAACGGGAGGTGTGTACTGTCAAAATATGGAGAATGCTAATGCTGATCACAGAAAGGGAAATCAAAAGACCCAACAAACTGAGAGTAGTTGGAGAAAAGAAAAACACTGATTCATTTAAACTTTTCTTTTAGCAAATAGGGGAGAAAATGGAAACATGAAGAACATGTTAGAGGAAAGCAAAGTATAAATCAATGCATAATACCTGGCCTAAATGATTTTATATAAGCAGTACATGAGTGACAATGAAACATTTTGTGTAATTTTCTAGAAAAATTAGAACTGAACACAGGCCACAAAAATGATCACCAGACCTGAAAAAAGAGGTCTATAGATTTAAACGGAGAGTACAATATTCTCTGACCACTATGACAGAAGGACTGCATTGATTCCTTAGTGAATGGAAGTTGGAAATTGCTTTCAGGACTTTATATAACCTGTGTGTTTTATAAATTAAATAGAAGAAATGTGTTTAATTCCTTTTATGTAAGGCAGTTGAAGTTCTCTGTAGCTGATGGATTTTACTCTGAAAACTTGGAGTTTACCTGTGGGGAGCTGCTTGGAGAAAGGTAAATTATCTTTTAACAAAAAATCAATTAAATAGCTTATTTATATATAAACTTCACATCTTTGTAATCCCGGGGTCACCCCCCTCCCTGTCCATTCCCACCCTGTCCCACGCCCTGCCCTTGAGTTGTGTCCTTCATTTTGGTTGTTAGCTTGCTTTGACTTTTCTTCATGGGTTTTTGTTTATCTTTCCCATGTCCCATATAATAGTGAAGCCATTTGGTGTCTGTCTTTTTTTTTTTTTAATTGTTTCTGCTAATATGATTTCTTCTGAGTTCATCCATGTTATCATAAAATCATCAAATTTGTCATTTTTAATTTATGAGTAATATTCCACTGTGTATATATAACACATCTTTTTCATTCAGTCATCTGTTTTGGGACATTTGGGTTGTTTCCATGTCCTTGGAATTATAAATAGTGTTGCAGTAAACATCCGAGCACAGGTGTCCCTTTGTACAAGCATTAAGATCTCTTTTGGGTAGATTCTCAAGAGAGCAATTGTTGGGTCAAATGGTACTTCCATTTTCATTAATTTGAGGGCCCTCCACATTGCTTTCCTTAGTGGCTGGACCAGTTTGCATTCCCACCAGCATACACTGCTAAAATTGTTTGTGTGCCAGGATTTTGCTAACTCAAGCCAAAGACTTGCTTTTCATAGGACAGGAATGACCAAGTCCTGAGGTTGACTCACATTATGTGTGCAGTGCTGATTAGAATACATACACCTGTTTAATAGTGCTGTAGACTATTTTTGGTGACATGAAAACACTCACCTTTCTCTTATGGATTGAACTGTATTTTCTTGAAATTTCATAGGCTTCAGTAGTTAAGATTAGGTCAGATCATGAGGGTGAGACTGTTATGATGGATTCAGCAGCTGTCCAAGTAGAGTAAAAAAGAAGTTTTTTTTTTTCTTCCATGATGTTAAAACACAGAAAAGGTGGTCATTTTCAAGTTAGGAAGAGACTCTCACAGGAATTAGCTGGCACCTTGATCTTCAACTTCCCTACCTTCAGAACTATGTGAAATGAATGTCTGTTGAGTCATCCAGTTAAAGGTACTTTGTTGTAGCAACCCAAGTAAAATAATACACCATTATAGGAAATAAATTTTCAGATACTTCCATGTTAGTTTTTGATAAGACATCTTAATAGAGGATTAGAAATACTTCAAGTTCTCTTTCTTAATGAATTCGTCTTCTACAGGCAGAATTAAATGGAAAATCAGTTCTTAATAGAAAGTGATTGGGTACGTTGGACCTAGAATATGGGGCATCAAATGACTCAAATGTTAGATACATGAATTGATAATGGTGTTTAAAAATCAAAGGAATAGCTGTTTTCATCTTAATTGTTGATCTCTTTGATTTCTAGAATAACACTTTACTTTTAAAACATCACTCTCTGTTTTCCTCCTACCTTTTTGTTTCTTCTTTGTCTTCCTAGGTAGCTATTTACTGCTGTTCTCAACATATTGTTGTAAGCAAAACATGTATCTTCATTTTAACATGTTTTGAATTTTCCTGCCTTTATGTTTATTTGCATCCCCTTTACTTTTAATTAAATGTACACCTTACTCCTTTTCATTGAAGCAAAGCAATTACCTTTTGAGAGTTAGTTCAAGCTACTTCTACACTGTAGAATCTCTATAAAGATGTTAACTTGAATTTGGATATTCTATAGTTAACTTTTCAGACTGGAGAAAAGTCACAGAAAACCAATGAACTGAATATTTTACAAATATAAGCAACTACATGTAATTTTGGAAATGAGATTGAATGGAAAAATAAGAAAAGTACATGTATCATTTTCATGAAGCTCAGAAATAATATATTTACTCTTTTATTTGTGTATGCACAAATTTAAGTGTAGATATACTTATTTCTATATATACTTATATATAGGTGTAAATATACTTATTTCTGAGCTTTATGAAAATGATCATCATTAATATATAACGATATATGTATATATGTGTGTATATCATATATATGGTAAAGCCACAGTAAGAAAAGACTTAGAAGCACAAAATTTCTTTATTTTTTTAAGAGAGCTAATTAGCTTAATCAAATGAGTTATAAATTAGGCAGCATTCCATCTAGACAGAATTGGGTAGGATCAAATAATTAATAAAAGAAAAGATTACCTCAGGTAGAATCACCTTCTGAAAGGTTAAAATAAGGTGTGTCTTACCATGTAGATTACCTCTCAGGTACTAATTATAAAACTCCAAATTAGTTTAGGATCATTATTTTGAGTGGGTTAAAATATAAGTATTAATTTTGGGGCCTGGCAAGAACTTAATTTTGTTCCTGTTTTCAAAAATTTTTAAACAAGTTCTTCCTCTCATTAAGCTCTTAGCTTCCATCAAATTTAAGGCACCAAAATCATCCCAGTCCTTGCTTCTTACCATTTTCTCTATCTTCTGTTTCTTTCTCCCGGGTCTTCTCTTTGCTTTTTCTCTAGTGTTCTGAGTGGTTCTACTTCTCCAAGGTGCTTCAAATTTCTTCAACAAAATGCTGATCCCAAATCAGCTTTCTAAATGCCTGGCCATCTCCAGGTATCAGCTCATTATGGCACCTTGCTTTGGTGTCACTCTCTCCACACTGGCTACTCTTCTACACAGACCACTTAAATGATGACTTTGGTTCTCATTCTTTCATTCCTACACCTACCTTACTCTGAGTTCCCTTTTCAGAAACATATTTTGTTTGGTGCCCAGAGCTATTTACATACATTTATAACTTTTGAGAGAATTCAGTATATCAGTGGGACTGTTAAAACTACAAATAGTTTTAATAAGATAGTTATTATCCTTCAAAACCAGTGTCCACAGAACCCAAACATATCAAAGAAAGACTTATTTAAAAGTATTTATCCTTTGGTAAACAATCTAAATCATAAGAAGAAATTTTACTAAAACTAAACAAGGAATTAGAAACAAAACTAAAAATAAAAGGATAATAGCAATTCCCCATATATTAATAAATACTCTCACCTTGAGGTACCAGAAAAAGAACAAATGAAACCAAAAACCAGTAGAAATAAAGGATTTATTAAAATTAGAGAACAAGAGATAAAAAGACAGCACAAATAATACTAAAAGTTAACTACTTGAAAAAAGTCAACAAAAATAGATGACTAGATAGATTGCTAAGAAAAAATAGGGGGAAGACTAATAAATTGGATAACAAATAAAAGAGAAGTTGCAACAGATATTTCAGAAATAAGCTAATTAGAAGATATTATTACTCATATTTTTACCTCTATGTTGATTAGGGTTTTTGAGCTATAATTTCTTCTTATTCAGTGTCCTTGGTGTAATATCAGAGTGATGTTAGCCTCACTGAATGTGGTTGGAAATATTTCCTCATTCTCAAATTTTAGGAACAACTTTGAGAAGGTTGGGTATTAGTTCATCTTTAAAGGTTTGTTAAAACTCACTTGGGCAACTGCTGTCCTAGGCTTTTGTTTTTCAGGAGAGTTGATTACAATTTCAATTTCATTACTTATGATTGATCTGTTAAGGTTTTCTGTTTCTTCCTGATTCACTATCAGAGGTTGCAGATTTCTAAGAACTTATCTCTTTTATTTAGATTTTTCAGTTTACTGCCATATAGTTGTTAGTCATACTCTCTTATGATCCTCTCCTTTCCTGAAATATCTGTTGTAGAATGGGAAATTCATTTTATCATTATGCTTTTTAACATATACACTACATATAGTCTTTTATAAGTATTTATATTACCAAGTGAAACATGCAAGTGAAATGGGGTGCAAAAAGGGCAGAAGCCTCCAACCAACAAACCACATGTAAAAGGTGGCTTCTGAGGCAGGCACTCTGCAGAGTCCAGTCTTTCTCCCGGGTCTTCTCTTTGCTTTTTCTCTAGTGTTCTGAGTGGTTCTACTTCTCCAAGGTGCTTCAAATTTCTTCAACAAAATGCTGATCCCAAATCAGCTTTCTAAATGCCTGGCCATCTCCAGGTATCAGCTCATTATGGCACCTTGCTTTGGTGTCACTCTCTCCACACTGGCTACTCTTCTACCAGGTCACCATGGCTCCTTGCCACCACTAACTTTCTCTCTTCCAGGGGACTTCTGCCCAGCCTGATCACTTGGGCTATCAGCCCACCATTCTCATGTCTCTCCTCTCCCCGAAAGTCTGTCTCTAGTCTGCTCCTTTCCTTTTTATCTTTTTTTTTTCCTCTCTCTAAAAGTCAAAGGGTCCAGTTGCCCTCTACACACCCTCTAGGTGATACATTTTCTCTTTCCCTCCTGGGATTTGCAACAAAGTTAAAGTACCTATTTAAGCCAGTACCCCTATCCTGTTTAGGCCATCTTTCACTACTGTGTTTCACAGACACAGTTAATGGCATCAATGGCTAAATTTTAATACTGCCTATATAGGGGCCCAGCTTCAATACTCCTCATATCAGGGTCCTGGCTTCATAAGGAAATGTAATTAAAAAGAAGGAAAAGGGTGTAATTATTTTGAAATTTCCCAATGTGGTCCTGGAAAGTTAGCAGGATCTGGGAACCTATATTTTTCTTTGGTTGACTAAGAAATCTTTTCCTTGGAGAAGATGTTACTTTTGAGACAATAGCACATTAAAAAACTCCAGCTTGGGAACAGTGTTGGGGACTGGTTGCTGTGAAAGGAACTTGTTGTGAACAAGGCTGGCACATTTTGTAGGAAGATTTAAGGGATTGATTGTGAACAAAGAACAGGGTTGACTTACCATTGCCCTTTCCTCAACAGAGAATTTAGTTTCTAAGCAGCAGATGAAGGCACAGGAGTGTTAAAATGATTAGCCAGATCCTAGATGTTTTTGCAGATCAGATGATCATTAAATTTCAAATCCTACCTAACAGTTATTTTCATCTTCTGGTAAAAATGCATGATCTAAGCATGGCTGTATTAAACTAGCACACCTGAGCATCATTTCAGTTCAGTAAGAGGTTTTCTTTCAACAAGGACTTTTTTGTTCAGCTCAGAGGAATTTGTCACAATCATGTTTATATTTTTTTCTGATCCTGAAGTTGACATATTTTGAATATTTGTTATTCGTTTAAGAAAATATCACAAAATGTCTTGTAAAGTCATCACAATGATTTGAGAGATCTTTTGGTTTGCAACTTTGTAATTGGAATGGAGCTTGCTAATTTCAAAGTAGATCACATGTTTTTCTCTCTTGTGGATATTTCTTTTTGTTTATAATAGTAATTTCAAGAATGTATGTATATTTAAGTATCTATAAGTTTGATTAGTCTTTTTTTTTTTTAATAACTGTTCAAGAACCAACCATTCTTGGGCAAACTGCTAGTATTCTCACTTCTTGTAATTCAGGATTTAGTTCCTAAGGTATTGCTAGTATTTTTTTATGTGTAATATTACATATAAAATAATATTTCTCTGAACGACTTAAGGGACCTCATATTTGACATAAAATTTTGATTGTGTACAGTTCTGAAGCTATGTACAAAAAAAAATGAAGAAACTGAACCATTCAATTGAATACAAATGGTTTTCTCCCCAAATAAGTTGACTTTAGATGAATTCCTTTCAACTCTCCCATCCTGCTGGGTCTGGCTGTTTTCTGTGAGGTATAGAATAGTAGAAAAGATGTTATTTTGTGGTAAATTAATTTAACAATTTCAATAATGATTTATTAAATGCTTACTGTATGCAAATATGCTGTGTACTGGGAATGCAAAGAGGAAAATCAGGTATTGTTCATATCTTCAAGAAGTTCACTATTGCATGAGGTCAAAAAGTATTTACAATGAAATACTTTGTAGCAAGTGCTATATTAGTGATGATACAAAGGGATACTTGGCAGGAAATCTAAGTTTGTGGTTGATAGCTGCACTGGATCTGGTAGAAAGTGAAAGTCATGGAAAAGACATTTCAGGCAGAAGGCAAAAAATACAAACACCATTCTATAAACTAGGACACATACTGGTTACCTGGCTAGAATGAAACTTTTAATGTGGTATAGGGACAGAGAAGAGGTTGTAAGTCCTCTTGTAAGTTTGTAAAAACTAAAATTTATATTATGTTTTATGATAATGATGTGCTTTCCCATGATTTATCTTATTCATACATTACAAAACATGTGAGATAAAAATTACAGAAATGTCTGTTACAAACTTTCAGTTTTGAACTTGAACTCACTTTGCTAAATACCAATTCTGTTGTCTACCAACAGATGGCGATGGTGGTTGGCACTGTCCTATATAGTCGTATTTAGTTTTGCATGAAGTTCCATTACAGGCCCCAGACCAAAGTAGTGGGTGCTTTGCCCTCTAGGGAAAAAACATTTCTAGAGAAGGCAAGGTATAGTAGAACCAGGTAAGGCTTTATCGGAGAAAGGAAACCAGTGATGGGAGGGGGGAAGTAACTTGGGTCCCCAAAGGGAGATACAAAGAGATATTTAAAGGACAAGTCCTGAGGCAGGGCAGAGCAGAGCAGAGCAGAGCAGCGTAATAGCTTGTTCTAGGTTGGTCTATGTCTGGCATTTGCAGATAGGTTACTCTCCAGCTCTGCATGTGGGGTCTTAGCCTTCTCCCTCCAAGGACCTGTCAGATGATCTTTACTCAGGATCTTATAGCTGTGGTTTAGCATGGTACTTTTTGGTCAGTATAGTAACCCAAATTATTTGTATAGGACTGTCTAGTCCTGATTTATTCCACCTGTTCAAACAGGATTCCAAACAGCTCAAAATAATATCTTTTACCTTGGCTATCTCACTTGTTTCCGAGTATTTCACAAGCATTATTAACTATGTTATATGCACAATGAGTGCAAAGGCAGAACAATGTAGTACCTGTTTATAAGGCAAGGAGAGCATGGCAAACAAATGCCTCTACCAGTGCTCCTACCAGTTCTCCTGCATCTATTTTTGATTTCTACTGTAGTCATAGTTAAGGGTTCTGAGAAGGTACAAACTCTCTTCAAATAGAAGTGTCACCTTCAAGTGTACAGTCTAATGAATATCCCAGGGTCTTCTTTAGGTTGTTAGTAACTAGTTCAGACTATACCAAGTGTAGCTCAAAGTGCAGGGAAGTTAACGTGCTAGAGACAGTGCTTAGATGAATGCTGAATAGCACCTGTGTATGAATGCTCTGTCTAGTAAACAGTTCTGGGATGCATTACTAAAGGTCATGGAAGAATTGAGACTGTACTCCCATAATTACTTCAACAATTTATCCTTTTATTTGTTTTTCTTGCTCCCTTATATACTCAAATGAACTGATATCTCCATGATAGCAAGAAACTTGGTTATTTCCTTAGAGAGTTCTGAGAAGAAAAACAAATAAGCATTTGTTGAATGAACTAATAAATAAACACATATGACATCAAGGAGATGGGGGATTGAGTGGAAAGGAGTGTGAAGGAACTTCAATAATGAGACTATGACATATCTAAATTCAGGTGTTGGTTGGCTGTAGATGCATTTTATTTTGTGTAGTTATACTTTAATATACACAAAGACACCTCTGCCACTTTTGGCATGAATGTCTTTGAAATTGGGTGGAGAGAGACTTTTAACTATAATTTATTACTCAAAAATCCTCTTCTAGCTTCTCCCAAGCTGTAACACCTTGCATTTTCACTGACTCCCTACCTTTTGTTATGCAAGATCCCCTGCTGCTTGCCAGCAACTTTACTTAGCTCTCTTTCAGACCAGAAAAAAATCTCTTACTTGCAGTTGAGCCTCCTTTGCGTCCTTTGCCACCCACAGACATTTTACCGAAATTCCATGCTAGAACAAGTCTCTTAAGAGTGCAAACTAAATTTATTACTAAACAAAGTGAATTCCTATTTCCTACAGAGAGAAAAATATAAGAAAAAAACCCAATTATCCCTACATTGTCCCAAACCTTCTTTAACATTGTTCAAAGACTTTCCTTAAGATTGTCCCTCAGTTAGTCTTGTTAATCTCACCACTTGTCCAGTTCTTCTGTCCAGTCCTTCCAGTTCTTACTAACATGTGTTCAAAGAGTAGACATCTTTCTTTGATGTGCTCCAGCTTTTCCAAGCAGACAGTCAAAAGTGTAATGCTGTTTTTTCTTTGTTGTCCACCTCCAGGTAGTAGAAAGAAACACCAGAGTGCAGGAACCAGCAAAGTTTATTTTCTTCTCAAGCCTAGCTCACGTAGCCTTTCCAGAAATACCCAAGTCAAACGAGCAAGACAAACTCCAACACCAACACCGAGTTCAAATCTCCAACCTCTTTAGTTTACAAAAGGCACATTCAGCTTATGCTTATTAAAAGCCGTGAGTTTACCAACCTGGGCCAAAGGCCCCAGGCCTCAGGGCCTTCAGCCACCATCTTTCCTTCCAAAATGGCTGAATTCTGTTCTTTGTTTCAACTCTCCTTTATATTAGCTTATTTCTTTTTCCCACCCTTACGGGAATAAGCTTATAAGTTATTACAGTACAGAAGAAAAACCTTTTACCTATTTTCTTCCCCCCTTGTATCTTTTATAAAGAAATTCTAATTAAGTCCATCCAATCTAGCATGTCTTCCTTGAAATTTTCAATACAAGAGGAGACAATGGCATCCAAGGGGTAGGCAACCTAAGCACCCCCTAATATTTTGGCTAAATTATGTGAAAAGCTCAATTTTTCTTTATAAAGTACTGTTTCCAGACACATTATGGTACCATTAATAATAATATAAAATACTAAATAGAATACAAAACAATAGGTTTAATACTTCCAAATTAAAAAAATTCTTACATTTAAATGTTAAGTTTAGATTGTTGATAAGTTTTAAATATAATACTTTTTTAAAAAGTTATCACAAAACTTATCATAATCCTAGACACATTCATGATTTGGGGAATGTAAATAGTAACCCTATTATATAAAACAGCACTGTATAAAACTGTCAACTTAATTCAACTAATGATATAGTGCAAAATGTGATATATCCGAGAGCTTTTAAAATCCAGGACTCAATAAGCTTTTTTGTTTCAGGTACAATTCTAGACTATTAAAATAAATGTAAAACTGGATGAGTTCAACTCTTTTCTAAACTGTGCCCAACAAAAAATGTAATTATATCCCCTTTTACCTGAGGAATGAATGGAGAAGCTCGAGAAGTTATAAAAGAATTTGAGTGTGCTGTTCTTTTTTGGGTTTTAAAAGGCACTAGATAAAACTGAAAGTAAGAGAAGGTTGACTCTTAGTATTTAGATAGTATGGCTGCTGTTGAAAATTCAGAATGTGGGTACTGTACTGCTATAGGTCATTTCCAGTAAGTGCTAGTAGCATGGCTAATGAAGGATAGAGATCCTAAGAATGCAGACAACTGCTTCACATATTCTACCACTGCATGATTTCTTACCAGCACCATAGCTCGGAGGCTAAGATTCTGGTTCAACTGATCGTGTCTTTTGTCATCACCCTCCCTTTCTCACCCACTTCTTTAATAACTGATTGAAGCCAGAAGTTGTTTGTTTTTATGTGTCTCTCCATGATGAGAAAAATAATTGACATGTAACAGTCACAAAGTACATGTGGAATTAATGAATAGAATGCAAAGGAACAAATTCTGCTTCTGAAAATTCATAAACTAAGCGATAGTGAATCTGATATAACTTATACAGTAGAAAACAATATGGACAGAAAGGAAGATGAATCTTGGTCGAAGTTAGGGCAATGTGGAGCAGTAAGGGTAGTCTGAACTAGATATAAAATCAGACTAGGTGAAGTAGAAAGCAGGCAAGAGAGAGTGAGTTGAATATTAAATTCCTATGCTTTGTCATAGAAGTATTTTATCATGAGAGTTTTTTCTCTTTTTCTAAATGTATTGCTTCCCTGAGAGAATGTGACAATTAGATATATCCATTTTCTCAGCATATTCATAAATCACATATAGTTTTACTTTATTTTTCAATGAAGGTAAAGGCTAGAAGTTTCATTTATAAAACAATATCTTAAGATGCATTGAGATGAAACATAAAAATAAGAATATTTATGATTTATCATGGAGATTTGCTAACAAGTACATTCATTTATTTGAATTTAATTGTATTGACAAACTCATGTGAAAACACAATAGTATCTATAATTCTTCTTTATACTACCTTCAATTATATCTTTGCATTATTAATAGGCTTACTATTGAATGTGCAATATTCAGTAGAAAATTGGTGAATTATATTTTATGTGCTCTGTGGATCTTTTTTAAAAATAGAATTTCCATGAAACCAACTTAGTGGAAAGTTCTAGTTTGCATGTGTATATTCTGAGTATGCAGACCTGCCCTATTTGTTTTATGCCTAATTGGTTCTTTGTTTATTTAAGTTGATCGGCTATATGAAGGTTTATATATGTAGATTTGATATGCCCACTTTAATGAATTAGAACTAGGCATTCATGTATTTTTTAAAGTAATCTAAGGACCTGTTTGGTTTTGCTTTACCTGTTATATTGCCTTCTTTCTTTATAATTTATATTTGAATAAAATCATGCAGTGTCTGTCTTTCTTCTTTTGACATATTTCTTTTAGTTTAGTACTCTCCAGTTCTACACATGCTGTAACAAATGCCAAGGTTCCATCTCCCCCCTCCACCCCTTAAGAGCTCCATGCAGGAAGAAAGAAATGAGACAGAAGAAATTGAATACATCAGAGAGAACACAGCCACTGACAGGGGACTTGGGGAACATGACCTAGCCCAAATCTTTATTAGAAGTTGGGGTCTTAAATATGCTTTGGCAATGAATAATAAATGAGGAACAGAGGAAGAGACCCCTCCCACCCCCCTACCCCAGTCCCAGTCAGGAGTAACAGAAGAAAGAAATGGCTTCCTTTATGGGTAAGCACCTTTTATCATTTCAAAGGCCTGCCTGTTGGGTAAGACCTTCCTAAGAGGCTGGGGTTGTTGTAACCAAGAGTCTGGGGTAACCCATCTCTGGAGTGCCAGAGTGGGTGAGAAAGGCATATCTCTTAATCTGAGTCCACACTCCACAACCCCCATTATTTACATTCTCTAATTGTCTTCATAATTGTCTTTGCTATTTATTGAGTGCCTTCAACAATGGGCTCTTTGTATGGATTAAAGGATGATAGATTTGTTCTTTACTTCCTAGATATTTATCTTTACTTCCTAAATATTTCATTTATAAAATATTTAATATAGCAGGCATACAAACACACACACACACACACACACACACACACACACCCCTTTTTGCTCAAGATACCAGTGTAGGAATGATTAGAAATTGATTAAACATATTATTAATATTAGAGAATGCCAGCAAAGTGCAGTAGTAGAAAGATAGAGAAGTTATAAAGGAGAAAACTAAGGGTCAGTGGGCTCAAAATAAAATAGGAAATATTATTAACTAACCTAAGTACTATCACCAGCTAAAGGAAATATTGCACAAAAAGGATAAGTACCAGGTATTTGATAAGTCTGACTACTTCTTCTGCCTTTGAGTCAGTGATTCTGGAATCTGTATACAAACAGAACCTGCAAAGAACAGAGGCAGAATCATTTTAGATGTGATAGGAGCAAAAACTTTTCTCTAGAGAAAAAATTGCCCTATATTTCATATCTACCTGTAGGGTTAAAATTTGGATTGATTCTCCTATAGTGTACTCTGGCTAGAGTCTTCTGTAAAAAGGAATTCACTTATCTGTTTCCTTTAAGTAACTTTGGGCCTCTAGTGTTGTATTCAAGTTTTAGTAATTTCAGAAACATGCTTGAGATACACAGTTGTCCCTTATTTTATTACCGATACATATAGATTTATGAGCAATCAAGGAAAACTTTTGATAGGAAAAGTGTGTATCTGCATGTGTATATGAGAGAAAAATAGAGATTTCTCAGTAAATAATTCCTAAGTTTGTTGACAAAATGTGAAATATAAATGTTTATCACTTAACTTAATCATGTTTTTATATTTGCATTGAGTCATTTATTGAAGTCATGAGTAATTTGCTCTAATCTCCATATTTATTCAGTGCATTTGCAATCTATATTATAACTTTGTGTATGCAACTTCAAATATATCTTCTTTTTTAATTTTAATTTTTATTCTTTAAATCACAATCTCAGTAAATGGTTTTGGTATACCTCCCCAACCCTTCCTCAGTTGCCCCTTCCATTCTTTCACACCCCACTCTTTGTTGTTTTGCTAGTCTGTGTTAAATTCATAAGTCTTTCTTTCCTGTGGTAGTGTCCTTTCATTGGGTAAGGGACTGTGTTCTTGGAACTAGGCGAGCCTTGATGACAGGTTTTCAGTCTTAAGTTTGCGTTGGGCAGCCAGTCTATATTTATGTCCTTGTTTTCTCATTGGAGGATGTTTTCTCCAATCCCATCTCTGTTGTTTTGCTGCTTTACCTTACGGTTTTGAAATCAGATTTAAGGGGTCTCACCCCCAGTCAGTGTCGGTGAAGAAGTTTCTTTGTGGATACAGGCATCTGTGAATGGCCATTGTAGATCATCTCCTCAGCTTGCAGTTTTGCTGTGGGGCCCCCAGTTTTGCTGTGGGGCCCCCAGTCTTTGGTCTTCCTCTCCTTTCCCATAATGTGGGGAGGGCCATCTTGCTTTCCTTGAAAGCATCTCTGAAATGATCTTGGGTCTTCCAGACCCAGTGAGTGCATAGGTGTGCTTCGTGATAACATGTTTCCATAGTTACTTCTTCTGTCTCACATGCACTGGTTCTCTCCATTGTCCATCTGCTGTGCCCACTTCAGGCTTGTGGACTGGATATTTACCTGGTCCCTCACTCATTTTATGATGGGTTTGTGTTATATATGTTCTTGTTCCTTCTGAAGATTAGCTGGAGAGTGAAATGGAAGGGCATCCTGTCCCTCCCCCTACCCATGCCCTCCCCACTCGCCTGTGCACTGGTACCTCTCTGCATGGGGGTGGGGCCCAGATGTCTGTGCTTGTGCCATCCCAAACCCCCTTGGGCTGGGGCCTGGGGACAAATGCTTCGGCTGATCTGGGCTGCAGATAGCTGCCCCGTGCAACAACCATCCACTGATGGATGGGGAAAAAAACCCATGCAGTCCCTCCTCCTAGGCTCTCCAGGCTTGTGGGGGCTTACCCCGTGGTCTTCTCCATCTTTGCTTCCCATTGGCTAGGGACAGCAGTGGGGGAGCCCTGGGCCTCATGGAACAGCCAGGCTGAGCTGGCTACCCCAGAAGGAAAGCAGCTGGCCTGCACCCCACTGCACCCTGTGAAACAGAAGATGCTACCTGACCGAGACCTCCCATCCATGCATGGTGACCATGTGGTCCCTCCCTATATCTTCTTATAATTGGTCACCATAATGATTGTCTCCTTGCTAAAGTCATGCCTTAAAGTATGATGCTTTTGTGTAAAGTATTCCAAATAGTTTTTACTACCTTTCTTAATTATGAGATTATCAGTACCATGGAATGCATGTCTTTCTTTCTGAGTCTTCTGGTTGTACAATCTGTGTAATAATAATGTAGAGCACAAAGTCCATTTTTTCTTCTTAGCATGCAAATGAGGAATCTATAATGAACAAGATTTGAATCAAGTTCTTATTTGTAATTAAAGGGGAGCTTGCAGATGACGATTACTCATTTAAGATCTACAAGTGACTACTTATTCTATATTTCAAAAATGGAGAAACTGACCAAGTTAGATATTCTAAATATACCTACAATAGATGAAGTTAAAATGTATCTGTTAGATTTATAGGAAGATGCCCTTTGTTTAGCTTTTTTCAAGTGATGGATTCTGTGTTATATCCTTCAGAGTAGATATTTGATCTCCATTTTTTCATTTTACAGTGAAAAAGATAGTCTTAGAGATCTTAACCAGTAGCTCATACCTAAACTTAAAAAAATGCTCTAGTCTCAATCTGCAAATTTTCAACCTTTTCTCATAGCTTATTTTGCTCTAACAGGTCATTGTAGCTATAAAATCTGTTAGTAAGTAATTTGTTAGTGCAGAAATATCTTCACCTCTCTGGAAAAGAAAATGATTGTGTTCTGTTACTATTAGAGCAAGAATAAATGGGCTTGAATAATCTATGTGGTTATTCAATAGAACTTAAAAATTTTAGGTTGACTATATTATAGTTGATTTAATCTATGTGTTCCTTTGAAAACAGTATAAATATCTTGGGATACGTCACTCTCTCTGCTCCCTCTAGTGCCCCTTCCAGTCTATTAATCCTTTTCCTTGTTGTTTCCTAGTCTGTACTAAGTCCATTAGTCTCTTTCTTTCCTGTGGCCGTGTTCTTTCACTGGGTGAAGAACTGTGTTGTTAGAACCAGGTGAACCTTGCTGGTAGGTTTTCAGTCTTAAGATTGTATTGGGTGGCCAGTCTATATCTATTTGTGGTCTGTCCATGCTCTTTTGTTGGAGGCTGACTTCTCCAATCTTATTTTTTTAGAGTAAAAACTTCAAGAGTTTTTGTTTGGTTTTGATATATGTGAGATTGTTTGGTAGTTTGCTGCTGTGCATTTGTATGTCTGTGAAAAAGACATACAAATTCATGGCCACATTCAATGGGAAAAGATATAATGTATTGCATCTAAGACATCCCCATCAAAAAAATGAAAATCTATAGTCTGTGGGAGGAATTCATGTGAATTGTTCTCTTCATTTATGTTGAACCTGCATATTTTTAGCTCACATCACACCTTCCTATATGTGAATTTGTCTATTTCTTGCTCAATACTTTTCCAGCCTTTTCAAGTGTTCAATTTTTACTTTAAAAACAATCAAATCATAGTGAGACTCCCATATGATAGCAATATTTTAGTATTTACTAATAGATAAATGTAGTTTCAAAACATTACTTACAACTCAACAAATTTTTTAAAATAAATTTGTATTTTATGAGTATTAAAAACATCTTCACACAATTGTACTTAGGGAATATTTTATATGCACTTAGATTCTTTTAGGCTGTCATAATGCTACTTTTTTCATTCATTTATTTAGTCATCACATTAATTTTTAATGTAATGTATATTGACAGAGCATGTACCATGGGCTAGAGAGTAAAAACAACAGTGGGTGTACAGAAGATGCCAAATAGGTTGGTTCCTAACATCTTGAACTCTGAGTGTGAAATTTGCAATGAAGAAAGTTTGCAAGGGCCTGAGAAAGACATTAGTTAAGGCACTTGGCCTAGTTTGGGAGTAAGGAGATGCTTCTCGAGTCAGTGACTCACCTGCAATTTGAAGGATACATAAGTTTTAAGGAAGTTGTAAGAAAGTTGGCACCACCTAAGAGAACCGTGACTACTGGTGAGATATAGGGGGATCTTCCTAATAATATGGTTTCTCTTCAGACTGGGCAGATAATTAACACAGCATCAGAAGGGTTAGAAAAGGAATAAAATCCATTTAATAACATGTATAGAGAATTTACTCAGTTGTGAAAAAGAAGAAAAAAAATGCATGATGAATAGATTAGAAATATTCTAACCAATTTATTTCATGTTTAGGTACCTGAGGCTACAAGGAAAAAATGGGGGTGACAACATGACAGACAAAGAGGGAGTTATTTCACTTTCACTGTTAAGATAAAGATGAGATTCATACATAGAGAGGACAATTCACGCATAAAATTAATTACCCCTCAATTTATGTTCTTTTAGGTCATAAAAGGAAGGTCAGTGGTTGCTTTTTCAATTAGGAAAGGGCAAAAGTTTAAGGGTTCTGCTAGAAAAGAGTGAAAGACTCAGGTAATTACTAAACTCAACCTTCAGAGCTCTCACTGCTCTCAATTCCAAACTCATTACTGTCTATTGAATGAAAAAAATAAGATAATTGAGTAAAACCCTGATAATTGGTAAAACCCTAGTGAATGCATAAGATTATCAGGGAGGATTTACACTGTAGAATTCTTGGAATGGGATGCTCAATATGGATGCACTTGGTGTGTAGGAGTTCGAGGCCAATCACATATGCTTCCTCCAAGTGGTGAAGATCTTATTGAGCCCTTCCTACATTGGGCAGATCTCTTATCTGGTCATTCCTAGGTGCTAGAATCACCTCATCTAGGGGTACATAATATTCCTGTCCGCATTGTTTATATTCTGGTGGAAGTAAGTAAATGTGACATGTAAAGATAATAAGCATTGTGAAGCTAAAGTATATTAAGCAGAAGAGAAAGGTGTGAGAATAGGAAAGACTGTTTTGGATATGCAGTGTAAACATTAGGTGTCTCTGACCAAATAACTTTTTATTTGGTTTGTAGATCCTTTAGCTGAGACTTAGCAAAAGTAAGAATAATAAATTCTCATTTCTCTATGAGGGTTATGTCCATATTTTCCCATAATCTGTTAAATCACAGAGAATAATATGACCCTTTCTTTTTCTAATCTGAGACTTCCTCCCTAAGGTCACATTTTCTGCCCATGATTTGCTGTTTTCTAAGATGATTGACAGTGTTAATATTTATGGCATTTAAGACAAATTCTAAGGGAGGAACTAGTTTGTGAAAGTCTTTTGACCCTGTCTAGTTTCTAACAACTCTCTCAGCTTGACAGACTATTTTCAAATGTTTACTGACACCTATAATAAGTATTATAACCTTTGCTACTTTAAGATTTTTTTTTAACTTCAAAATATGGTTTTATTTTTTTCAATATTATTTTCCCCTATGAAGAATGTGGAATGAATAGAACATATACATGAGTCATTAGGGTCTGTTTAGAAATGAAATTTCTTCCACTCTGGATATACAGTAGATTTCTTTCCTCTGCCCGTTTGAACTTAGTCTTGGCCATATGACTTCTTTTGGATTATAAAAAGAATCAACTGAATTGATTGATACATGTCACTGCAGTATTGTGATTTATAAGAAATATATATTTGCCCATTCAGATGATCAAAGCATATTCCTCATATATATTTGATGTTCCACCACAGTTCCTGCCTTACAACTCCCAAAGTAACAACAACCTGGGCTTCTGATCAGTATCTGAACTGGGGACAGGATGCGGGGAGAGGGATTTGGCAACCTTACAGGATTGAACTGTTAACTTAACCTGTGGAACCTAATGCTGTCTCCAGATAGATAACATCACAATTGAGATGAATTAAATTGTGTAATACTCAGCTAGTTTCCTATGGAACTGTTTTATGTATAATGGACCCACTCACAATCCCCCACCCCCATCTAGTTTTGTTATCAAGAAACCAGGTTCTTTCACCACCCATAGCCATTTTCCAGGAAGAAGATTTAAGTGCCACTGTATAATTCACATTGCTTTCTCCTGCTTCTAGGATCATGAAAATCACTTGTTGAGAAAAATCTGTTGAGTTCAGTTCTCTTGAGTTGCAACATTGAGTAGAGGTCTCCAGATTCTAAGAATAGATAAGAAATCAATTTTTATGTCTTGACATCATTAAGATTTTGGGGTTTTTTAGTGGCACAGTTTTGACTATGCAACAGAGTAAGGAATATTCTGGTCCCATGCAAAACATAATGAGTCTGAAGTTTACTTACAAAAGGTTTCAGTGGAGCAGGAACAATACTACCCATGAAAAAAAAAAAGGGAATGATTGAAAATATATAAAGAAAGGAATTAGTAATGAAGAACAGGAGAAACTGGAATCCACATCAAACTGGAGACTGATGTGGATATTAGAATTGGGGATACCAACTATATCTTTTAAATGTTTTCATTTATGGCTTTAAGCCCTAACTAAAAAGTAGTCATTGTAGAAAGAATCGTTGTTGTTAATATTGTGAGTAATGCATATTATATTTTGGATGCTATTTTAGGTTTTATGTGTGTATTATAAATCTGAAGCGTAAATAAAGAATTTTATTTCACCTCTTAATTTTTCTTATGCAATACTGCACAGGTATTTTTAACAAAAATAAGATTACATTATGTATATTACTTTGTGATCTATACTTTTCCCCCCTGAGAATAAGATTTAAAACAGAATCTAAAATATTTGATATTTGGAGTGATGTACAGTGAAATCAATATGAATGATTTTTTTCCATCAACCTTTTCTTTCTTCATCTATTATTTCTGTTATTGAATAAATTGAGATGCTCACCTTGCTTTCTATTTCACATTTTGATCTTTATTGCTCACTTCTACAAATCAATTCAGAAATAATCATCTCAAAGTATTCTAACTCTGACTTTAATCATAAACATGTATCTGAGGACAAGAATTTGAATTTAATTATAGGAATTTGGGGAAAGTTGATGTTTGTAGGTTTGACTATTGGTAGGGCAGAATCTAGGTGATTATCTTTTAGTTTAGTTATAAAGGACAACTAAGATTGTGATCAACTTTTAGATGTTCTACATAATAGCTGACAGAACTACTGCAGGATTTATGAGAATGCCAGAGAGAATGAGATGGACAATGTTGCAGAAACTTTCTCTACTCTGGATACTATAGCAGTTGAAAACTTCCCAGCAAGGGAAAATGGAGAATGCATTGGTGTTTAGTGACAGTGAATAGCAGCTGGTGTAGGTTAAAATTTATCTCTATCTTTTAATAGATTTAATGGGATATGGTTCATATTCCCTTACAGTCATCCATTTCATATATACAAGTCAATAACTTTTAGCATAGTCACAGTCATGTCTCCCTTGTTAAAAATTGGTTTTAGAATATTTTCATTGTCCCCAAAGAAACTCCATATCCTTAACTCTCATCCTAGACTCCTTCATCCCCATGAGCTCTGGAAAATGATTTTCTATCCATGTGAATCTTATTCTGGGCACTTCATATAAATGGAATCAACCAATATTTGGTACATTTGTGAATCACTTCTTTAACTTACCACACTGTTCATGGACCATTCATGTACTAGTGTGTAGTATGTAGTATGTATTTCATTTGTTTTTATTGCTGAATACTATTATACTGTAAGAATGTACCATGCTTTATTTGTGTTTGATTGAAAAATGCAGTATCCAATCCTGTTTCCCTGAAAGCAAAGCTGGTGGCAAAACTTGTGTACAGGTGATTTATTGTGAAGGTGATCAGCCATTTGGGAGAGAGATGTAAGTAGCATATGGCCACGTGGCCAGCCCATGGCCCTGTTCCAGGCTAGTGAACTCATGACTTTACCATAAGCTGAGTGTGCATGACGAAAGAGTCTGAGTTTACAAATTGGAACTCCCATGCTGGAATTTGTCATGCCAGGTTGGCTTAGATGTTTTCTGAGAGGCTGTGAACTAGGCCTGAGTAAATGAACTTTTCTGGTTCCTGAATCTTTGCATTTTTATTAGTGCCTAAAGTAATGAGAAGACAACCTCATGCTTTCAACTGCATGGTTGGGAAAGTTGGATCACATCCAAAGAGGATGAGAGCAATGTCCTGTTTGGAACATGTGTTGTTGAACTCTGTATGATGGAACATTTAGTGGCATTAACAGTGACTGGAGGACTGAGAATTTGGACAGTGTTGAGGTAATCAGGATTTCTTATATGATTATCTTGTAGTACATAATTAGGTACTAACCACCTTGCTTAGTAATAAATAGTCTGCACACTCTAAGAATCTGTTCTGGTTTAGAATTTTAATAAAATGGCTATGGGTGGCCAAAGAACCCAAAGAAAGTAAACTGCAGATTCTAAGTTTTTTTCTCTGCAGCTGAGTGGGGCAAGCAGTGAGAGTGAGGCTGGAGCAGCTGTGAAGTGAGGTAAACATTTGAATAACAAAAGGTAGTAAGTCTATCAGGGAAAGGCATTTGTGACATTTGAGTATGAGTGAGGAGAAGCTGGGAAAATGATTTTAAGTTGAAAAATAAAGAGTCTCTCTCTTCCGATATAAAAAAGATTCATAAAACATGTTTTAAAATCATGTCTGGATGGTAAAGAGAGGGAGGTATTTAGTTATCAATTCTAATTCACCACTCTGTTAACAGTGATCCCAAAGATACTAACTTCTGAAATATACATGATAAATGCCAAGCCATTTCTCATGCATCCTAAGATGCATATTAGAAGATTCCTGGAGTAGAAAGTAGGAGGTATATCCTGCAGATATCACTGTCAAACAGCACCAGTACTGAGCTGGCTAAACTTCCATTGAACTTGTCATTGCAGAATGGGCTGGAATAAGAGGTTGAACAATTTGATCTGAAGTGGTGCACAAGTGGTTCTTTCTAATGGGTTACAAAATACTATAAATTTATGAAAGAAGTTAATAGTAGTCTGGTGAAGAGATTATTTCTAAAAATCCATTATAATTTCGAAGAATAACTTCTTGTAATAATACAATGCATTTAAATAATAATCAGTGTTAATGTTTTTGAAAACATTTAGTATATATAACTTTGAGTGTTTTCTATTTTTTGTTTCTTTCCTTAAGAAAAGGAAGTGGAGACTCCATAAGGATTAAATCACTTGCTCAAGGCCACACAGTGAATCTTGTTGCTACTTGATATTTAATAAAATCTTGATTAGTGGAATATCAACACTACTACAGAGGTAGGTGTACTCTACACGTTTCTCCACATCAAAAGTTTCAAACTCATGTGAATTTAGGGATAGAGTTCCCTAAATGACAGATGGTCAGAGAGGGGACAGTGGCCACTGGAGACAGCTGCTACCATTGATGGCCTCATGTGGGAATGCTGCTCTAGTGGAGCTTTATCTGTCAACTAGAGACAAACACAACCCAGAATTATATCTTATCTGAAATGTCCCAGTTTAAATGGAGGAGACAATAATTAAAAAAAAACCCATGTACTCCAATGAAAATATATCTGTGGGATGAATGTAGCTTACTTTCTGCCCATTTGTTACCTCCATTCCACAAGTCCCACCAGGAACTTGTTTTATGTAGTTTATCTACATATCACCCATCTAGTTTCTTCAGTAGCCCTGGTTTGTAGAATTGTGCTTTTGGAACATTGTACTTTTGTTTACATAGAGGCACGTGGTAAGAATTCATGTTTGTATTTATTCCACTGCCATTTCAAGGATATTGTTAACTACATTAGTCCTTTGCTAGTAAAACCCAAGGGGGGGGGGGGATTTCTCCCTGGATGCAGTACCAGCAAAAGTTTCCCTTATCATGAAAACCTTTAAGTTTTGTGAACTCTAAATCATGTAAGTGAACATGTTTTTTCACTTGTCTTGCCATCTAGAAGTCTTGAAACCAAATTTGTTGCCTATAATAACAAAATATTAAGGTTAATATTGTTTAAGTGCTGATCTTAGAGTGAGCTTTATTTTGTTTCCTTTCATTATTTAATCTTTGTTTCACTTTACTTGTTCTTGAAAAAAAACTTTGTACTGAGTATATCTTAAAACTGTAATACACATATTATACAAAAGCTATATCTGCTTAAGGATGGAATCTAAATTTAAACCCAGAACTTCAATTTTAAAAGCAGTTTCTTCACTTATGCAACAATTAACTTAAGTTTTCAGTCTCTAAAACTAAAAGTAGTAATATTAGATAGTAGTAATATTGGATAGGGTATGTAGTTGGTTAATTAGCATTATACGTCTGATTTTCTTTGCCGAAACCATGCTTTTTTTGTGCATAGTTGTGTACATACACATGTCTTGTGTAGATATGCATGCATGGACTGCTATGCTGTTTACAAAGGGCACAAGTCATTGCTTGAGATTGATGACCCTTTCAGATGGTTACAGGATAACAGCAAAATTTTTGCTCTGAGGTTAATGAAAACTAATAATCTTCCAATTCAAGACCATTTCTATTTATTTTGGTAAAATTTGTGTTCATAGCAAAACTTTGAATGTGTACACATATGCCAGATCCAGTTGTGTATGACTTGTCTGCCTGGAACCAGAGTCATGATTAGCAGAAGGCAGGGTAATGATAACTAAATCAGCTGAGGTCAGGACAAGCTGTGGAGTTGAAATAAAACAGAGAACATGTTCTGCTCATGTACAGTACTGCAGAGTTTCTGTTGAAACTTATGAATGCACACTTCTCTCTCACATACTTCAGTTCCAAGTTTTTGAAAACTCTTTGTGTGGCTTCAAAGTAACACCAAAAATATCCCTGCCTAGCCCATTATTGTATTATTAACCTTACATTCAAACACCCATTCAGTTTCTTATTCTCCTTTACCTTTGGGCATTTAATTATATCTAAAACCATAGGGCTATGAAAGCTTTCCAGAGGCCATTAGTTTAGCTTTCTGCTACAAGCAAGACTTATTTTCTTCAGCATTTCCAAAAGAGTAGATTTGATAACCTCCTTTGGAAACACCTTTCGGCATTTAATCAGTTCTTGCCTTTACCTAGCCTTTATCGTTCTAACTATATCTTGAGCACAGTATATATAACTATATCTATGTATAACTATATCTTGAGCACAGTGTTGTCTAGGTGAGAAAGGGGAAAATCAGCTATCTATACCAGTGTTTCTAAAACATTCTATAAGAATAATATGAGTTACTTTATAGAATGTAGGCTCCCAGGGCAACAGCACAAGCAGGATAGATTAAGATAGTCTTGATGAGATCAGAGAGTCTGTAATATTTTCCATCAGTGAGGGTGAGTCACTTTTCCATACTTTTTTGATATATAAACAATTTATATATATACATACATGTATGCATGTATGTATTCATGCACACATGCATACATATGTATATATACATATATATGTGTGTATATACATACATCTATATATTTCACGTTTTATATATATATATATATAAATATATATATTTCATGTCTTTGTATTCCCTGGGGTTAACTCACAATGTCCCCTTCCTGACCACTTCAACCCATCCCCCAAACTTAGTCGTATACTTTAGTTCGGTTGTTAGCTTGTTTTGACTTTTCCTCCTTGCCTTTTGTTTGTTTTTTCTTATATCCCTTACATTAGCGAAACCATTTGGTTTCTGTCTTTTTCTTTCTTACTTGTTTCTGCTAATATTTCTTCTAGGTCAATCTATGTTATCTCAAATGAATCAAATTTGTCATTTTTAATTGCTAAGTAATATTCCATTGTGTATATATACCCTATCTTTTTTATCCATTCATCTGTTCTGGGACATTTGGGTTGTTTCCATGTCCTTGGAATTATAAATAGTGTTGCAATAAACATCTGGGTACAGGTGTTCCTTATATAAGTATTTTTGTTTCCTTTGGGTAGATTCCCAGAAGAGCCATTGCTGGGTGAAATGGTAGTTCCATTTTTATCAGCGTGAGGGTTCTCCCCACCACTTCCAAAGTAGCTGGACCAGTTCACATTCCCACCAGAAGTGTAAGATTGTTTCTTTCTCTGCATATCTATGCCAGCACTTGTTGTTTCTCTCTCTTTTTTTTTTTTTGATATGAGCCATTCTTAGTTGTATAAGGTGCTATCTTCAAGACAAAACATCTAGCCATGAATACTATACCCTGCAAAGCTCTCTTTCCTGTATGAAAGCAAAAATAGAACCTTCTCAGATGAACAAATTCTTCAGAAATTTGCCACTACCAAACCTCTACCTCAAGAAACTATGAGAAACCCTAAGACCTAAACCATATTTCAAAAAGCACCATTTTATAGCTTCAACCAGTGAACCTCAGACTTTGGAATAGAGTCTAGTTTTAAGTATATAATCTTACTGTCTTCCTGAAGAATCAGATTGTATAGATTGGATATTGAACTTTGGAATTCATAGTAACACTCTTGATGACGATTTCCATTAATATTTGAAATCTAAAGCATTACACCATCTCTAAATTTCAAATTATTTAGTTTCTGTTTGCTTGAAGTCAACACTTCATTGTTGTGTTATATTTAACATTTCAAAGATTTCCACACAATATTAAATAATGCATGAATGTTTATATCATACTTGTTCTTATTATCTGGAGCAAAGTCTAGTATATATTATATATATAAATGTTTAAAAAGTTATATTGTTCACATATGTAGGTAATTTTGCTTTAATAGATTAAAACAGCATATATACAGAAAAGTGGGGAAGAATAACATAACAGATACCTAAATTCCTAACACCTGTATTTAGCATGTGTTGCCATGTTACTATATTTAATCCAAATTTCTTTTATTTTGAATGAAATGCTACATATATAACTGAAACAGAACCTAATCTCTCCCAGTTCCATCTCCTCCTTCTTATCTAATAATAAGATTCTTTAATTCATATCGATATATCTTTTTCCTGAGACACAAAGTATATAAATTAAAATCTCCCCCAAAATTGCTCCAAAAAGAACATATTACTTTGCATTATTGCTTATATATACTTGCTCTTTTCAGTTATTTCATTGCCAAGTTGGTCATTTGTCTTAACAGTTCCTAATTTTATAAGTGTGATTGTGTATCACTGAGTTTTAATTTTCATTGTTATTCTTGTTCAGTTTAATGATTTTTGATATATCTTTGAATTTAATTTTTTAATATTGTAATACACATTGTTCAAAAAAGCTAGACAATATTTAATGGTACATAACGAAAACTCTTTTATTCTTGACATACAACACCCTCAAATGAAACTTCTATTTTTTTAGTTAATTTATTTGCTTCCAGAGATTCTTTATAAGATATGAATATAGTCTTGCACTGTTACTGGTTTGGTCAACAACAAACAACATATATCTGTGGTCCCAGTAGACTATAACATCTACAATTGTGTGATTACACTGACTTTCACACAGTTAGTAAACTTCTCAAAGATACTTCTCAGAATGTATCCCTATCTGAGTAATAGGAATATTCCAATAGATTTTTTTATTCTTTCTTCCTCTTGACACACCAAAGTGATAACATATTATTCATTTTTTTTGTACATTTTACCCCACAAACAATATAGCTTGGATACATTTCTGTAATGTTGCACTGGAAATTCCCTTATTTATTTTTACTAGTTACATAGCATTCTACCACACACACATATACAATATTTATCTAGCCTCTCTTGGTAGATATTTGGATAGTTTAACTCTTACTATTACACATACCTTTGACAAGACATTTCAAATGTGTGATGGTGAATTTACTGAATCAAAGAGCATATTAATTTATAATTATGATAAATATTATCATATTATCTCCCTTAAATATTATATCAGTTTACTTTTCCTACACAGTTTTATTAGCTAACTAGTAAAAATTGAATTTTTCAGTCTGACAAATGAAAAAATTTTCTCAGCATGCTTCTATTTTAATTTTCTTTAACTTTATGAAGACTTATCATATTTTCATCATTTAAGAGTGATTTTACTTAAGTGACCTCTCTATATTTTTAATCATTGTTGAGTTATTTTTTTCTTTCTATATCAGTTTCTTAGAGCCTTTTATGTACTTTAAAGGTTATTACTCTTTGTTCCTAGCACGAGTTGAAAATCATTTTTCTGATGTTTCAGTTGTCTCTTGACTATGCCTATACTTATTATTACCAAATAAACTTATTTTTGTGGGTGTGTGTGTGTATTTAAGTTGTCAACTTTATTCCATATAGATTCTGAATTCCTAGTTATAGGTAAAAAGAACTTAAAATGAAATTATCACATGTCTTCTCATCCTTAGTTCAAAACTACTTACATATTTGTTCCATCTTAATTTTATGCTAGTGTGAGATAAGATTTATAGATCTACCTTTATTCTTTTTAGATAAGTTATCCCAATAATAGTTCATTTCTTGATTGCTGTATGATCCCCTTTGGTGTGAAAGTCTGTTTTTATTATGTAATGAATAACTGCAGTTATTTGTCCTGTTTTGAGATTTTCTTTTCTATACCTCTGATTCTATTTTATAATCTTTTTGAACTCTTGGAACTTCACCTGTTTTTAGAATCTGTCTCACATGGCACCACCTTAAAATACTTAAAAAATTTTTTAAAAAAACATTCTTTTCAATTTGGCTGCTTTTCTCCCATAGAAATCTGCTGAGTCCCTGGTTGTAAAAATATTACCAGAGCAGTTTTATGAATAATATTTATAGAACCTTTGGTTATCAGTGTTTGTGGAGAGGTCTTTATTGTTATTGGGCAGGGGAGAGGCTTTCCACTTTTAAACTCAATTACCAGGTAGGCAGATTCAAACCTCTTGCAGGTAAATGCAATCACAGATCAGTCACCTTTGTTATGCAGATTCTAGTCACCACTTTTCTCAGCTCCCTGCTCTGGAGACTGCAAGAATAAAAAAACACAGAAACTGCAATTTGCAACTTATTAGCTTGCCTCAATTTACCCTTTGCAGCTCCTGCAGCCTAAAGACTCCAATATTTCTAGTTGTGATTCCTTACCACCATCCTCAGCCCTTTTTGTATTTTCCCTTGTCAGAAACAAAACTCTTAGAGTTCAGACTAATTTATTACTAAACAAGATGAGTTCTTAATTATTTACTACAATAAGAAAACATAAGAAAACCCTGATTACCCCAAGATTATCCAAAACCCTAAGTCTTTTCATTCCTGTTCACCTCACCAAATGTTCCATCAATCAAAGTCTATCAGCAGCATGTGCTCCAAAATGCTAGCATCCTTCTTTGACTTGTTCCACCTTTTCCAAGCAGGTACTCGTAGATGTGAGACTTTCTTCATCTTGATGTAGTATCCTCATTTCAGGCAGTTGAAAGAAACTCTGAATTACAGGAACCAGCAAACTTCATCTATTCGGGCCTAGCACACATGGCCTCTCCAGAAATACAGAAGTCAAATTCAGCAAGACAAACTGCAACATGGAGTTCCAATCTCCAACTTCTTTAGCTTTCAGCAGACACATTAAGCTTATGATCCTAAAAGTCATGAGTTTACCAGCCCTGGCCTCAGGCCACACATGACCTAGCCTCCATCTTTCCTCTCAAAATGACTGAATCAAAAATTATTGTTTGGACTATGATAAACACCTATTTGCAAAGAGATACAACAACCTGAATGAGATGGACAGATTCTTAGAAAGACATAGCCATCCAAAATGAACAAAGAAGAAATAGGGAACTTAAACAAATCAAACACAAGTAGCAAAATTTAAGCAATCATCAAAACTCTCCCAAAAAACAAAAGCCCAGGACCAGATGGCATCACAAAGGAATTCTTCCAGACATTCAAAGAAGAAATAATGCCTGTGTTACTAAAGCCAAAAAATTGAGAAAGAAGGAAAATTACCAAAACAGTCCATAAGCAAACATCACACTTGTACTAAAAATCAAATGAAGACAGCACTAAGGAAGAAACTATAAGCCAATTTCCCTAATAAACATGGATGAAAAAATATTAAACAAAATCCTGGCAAATTGAATCCAACAATGCATAAAAAACATTATTCATCATGACCAAATGGGATTTGTTTCAGGGGCACAGGGATGTTTCAACACCTGGAAATCAATTAACATAATCCAACACATCAACAAGGAGAAAACCAAAAGCCACATGATCATATCAATAGATGCAGAGGAAGCATTCAATAAAGTCCAACACCCATTCATGATAAAAACCGTTGAAAAAATGGGGATAAAAGGAACATACCTCAACATAATAAAAGCCATCTATGATAAACCAACAGCAAGCATCCATTAAAGGGGGAGTGTGGGAGCTGACTCAATGAGGGACCCATACGATGCAGTACCCATGCGGTGGAAGCACCCATGAGGTAACGGCAATCCGCGGGCGTAGCTCTCTGCCCCCACAGGAGGGGTGTTTCTGAGAACTAACCTTCATAAAGGGTGCTGTCCTCAAACTCCAGGCAAGGGAGTTTTCGAGATGGCCCTCTAATTTAGTAAATAATTCTGAGCAGTCCTGTGGTCAAAGTATTTTCCTATAAAGTTTCTAAGCAAATCCAATTTACCTTGGTGAAGGGAAGTTATATTATTAGTCAAAACGTTTTAGTTACACTTAGGATAAATCTGCAACCTGTTGATATGTCAAGTCTCAGTAA
>PVHY01017006.1:0-32390 GCA_004024945.1 Uropsilus gracilis
CATAAACAAAACAGTCCACGAAGCACAAACAGGATGTTTTATTCCTTGCACGTGGGGCCAGTAGAGATTTGAGTAAAATAACTTGGCTTCAGTTTTCGCTTCTGTTCATTGGAGGAGGAGTCACAGGAGAACCATTCTATGAGTCATTAGCCACATTCTAAGTATAAAGCAGCATTCTGAGGGTGAAAACATGGGTCTATAGTACATATTTTCAAAGTCCTTCATGCCCATTTTCTTCGCATGAACTTTGTTTTACACAGGACGAAATTCCAGAGTCATGATCTCATAGCTCATCCTCCTCATCTGTGGGAATCAGCCTGAAGGGAGATGAAGGTACTTGACTGCCTTGAGAAGCTCAGTTGAGAGCAGGCCCAGACTGAAACCCAAATCTAGTAAATTCACAGTTCCTCTGATAATCCATTTGTATCTGAAGATCCCTGTTGAGCTTGAGGCCAGAGTTGACCAGCCTGTCAGCTGTCCTTTTTATAAAATGAGGCCATCAAATTCTTTCCACCTTCCCTGTTTCTAAGGTACCCCTCTGCAAAGATACTGGTCTGAAGTGAAAGAGGAATGACTACAATGTAGACATGACCTGGAGCCCTTTCTCTTCCATTTGCTTTCTAGATGACCTTACACAAAGTAACAAACTTCTGAAGAGTTCAAGGAAGTTGGGCTAGTAATTCCTACATCACATGTTCTAAGGTTTGGGAGCATGTCAAATAGTTGGAACTAATAGATAAGTAGTGGATACTAATTGCCTCCCTGTATCCCTTAAGATAGACTGTTGGATGCCCTAGAGACGATTTTTACTTTTAAACCTACAAAAGCAGGTTCTCATTAACAGAAGCAGAGATGGTGCTGTATAGTATCAGTGAACACTACCAGGACGTAGCTAAATTTCTGCCATTCCTGGGGCCCCTTCAGAAAGACCAGTCCTCCTCTGTATGTTTTACCATGGTAATTGCTTGTAGATTCTGTTCAGTAATCTGCTTTTCCATGAGTTCTTAAGGTCTACTAAAAGAAATTGATTGGTTAAAAGATACATTTTCCCATATCAGTGTGTATGTTAGCAAATCTTTGGAAGTCTCAACTGCTAGATTTAACTTTTTCCTGGAAAATCAGCAAAAACTCAAATTTCTGTAAATCTTACCATCTAGGGACTTGTTACCATTGCCAGGCCGACAACCAATTAGATGTGTTTAGGTAACAATGGAGACTGCCAGCACTTTTTGCTTCTGGATTTTTAACCAGCAGCATTGATACTTCTGAATGTGAAAGGCGTTTTGCTTATTCAAATACTCATTTTCAACTGGGAAAGATGTGCAAGTATCTCCAGTCAGATCTTCGAAATTGATTGGTTTGGTGGGATAACAGAAAAGGCTGTGTTAGCTAAATTTAGAGAAATTTATCATCAGTCCTGTTTCAATTAAAGAACTGGCACAAAGCAGCAGTGATGTGGTAGAATATTGAATAGATACTCTGTTGGTTTAGGTTGAGAATTAGGTTAGCTTGAATAGCTCATACAACAATGGATTAGTTGATTAAGGAAATAGCTAATGAGAATAGATGGAGATTTTTTTTCTTTTAAAATTCCACACACTGACATTTAAATTAAACAATTTTGATTATTAAAGTAACACACTTCCTTTTCCTAGATAAAATCGTAAGGAAAGCTGGCAATCTGACCAATGCTTATGTCTATGAAGTGGGCCCCGGGCCAGGGGGAATCACAAGGTCCATTCTCAATGCTGGTGTGGCTGAACTTCTGGTGGTTGAAAAGGATGTTCGATTTATTCCTGGACTACAGGTAAGATCAAGTCTTATTTTCAGGAGGCAGAACCTTGATTTCAATCTGTAGGCCAAGAACTTTAAGCTGCATTGTCTCCAAGGGCTCTGTAGGTGGTTTCTCAGTCTGCAGATCCCTGGCCTCCATCCCAGTGATTGTGTTTCTCTGGTCTGCAGAGGCCTGGGAATCTGCACATCTAACAAGCAGCTTTTCACAGTCTGTTGAGCACAGGTTGAATCAGCCTACTTCATGCATGGATGCTAAACACATTGTCTTATGTGACTTTAAAAAAAACCAAAACTAATACCTGTGTCATGACTCATTCCTTTAAAAATGCATAAAATTAATGACTCAAGTACACTGGCATGACATCATTTAGGTTCAAGAAAAGCATTACTAAAAGCAGAAGGTGGGGATGACATGTTTCACTGAGAGACTAACTGTTACATTTATGTATCTGTATCAGGGAATTTTTTAAGTGAAGGAATGAAGTTGTACCTATAGATTTAAAATGAGATTTGAATGAAGTGACACATACACCTATGCAACTATAGGTGCTGTTACTAGGTGAGAGCTATTTTTCCTGCTTGAAGGAACTAGAGAAGAGAAGCCTTTACTAAGGGAATTCATAGCAGACTTAACAGAGGTTAGCAGGGGACAGGATAAACCTGTTTTGATCTTCTCTAGCAAAAAGTTAAATATGTGAGCATGGAGGGTAGCAAGTGTGAATTTAAAAGAACTTTTTTTTTTTTTTAAACTTTGGCAGACAGTGATATGGTTTATGTCAGCCAGCGATCTTGAAAAGGAATTCTTTAATGGGGCACTGAATGTCTTCCAGGCCTTTGGTTGGTCCATGATTCCAAAACTTTAAAAGAACCCTTGACCTTTGGAACAGATGAATAGCAACTGACAGCATAAACCCCATAACAAAATTATCAGCATTGTTACTCTCAAATAAGAGGATACATTGGCTTAAAATCATTTCATTCTAACGCTTGTGTGTATATTATTGGAAAAATGTTCAATTATTACAAGGGTCATTTCTGAAAACCTGGAGCATTGTGCACGTGCATCTTAATGGTTTTTTTTTGTTTGTTTTTTTCAGAAACCTCATGCCTTCTTTGCTCATTATTTTGCTATGTCCTGTTTCTATGTTCTAAAAGATTATAAAATGTTTCATTTTCTCTAATTTTGCCAGTCTTTATTAACACAATGGTTTCAGACTTGTAATTTTATTTTGGCGTTATATATGGTACATATTACTTCATTAACTGTGGAACTTAATAGTGATTTTTGCTTTGTACTGCTTTTAAGAACTATGTTTTATTTGAAGGTGGAAGTAGGAATGTTGCTTTTGGTTAGATCAGAAGGTGCTGAGAGACTAACTCTAGTGCGTTGTAGGCATCGGGAAAACTCATTACTTTCTACATTTAAGTGACTTCTTCAGTCTCATCCTCACTTTCCGTTGCATGCAGTTCTTTCTCATTAGTCAGTGAGGTGAAGCAAATTTCTGATGTTCTATATCTTAATTTACATATTTTTCTCTCTGGTCTCAATCAAAGATCTTGGAAGGCAATTTTAAAGATCAACTGTTCGCCTTCCCAGTTGCTCCTTCTGCAAGCCTCTGCCTTTATATGTTTCATTAAATTACCATCCTCTGACACACCAGCACTGTATCTTAGGTTCTAATTTGTTTGTCCCAGAGCCTCAACCTCTGAGACCCAAGTGCTGTGAGGGTAGAGAAATTTTTGTCTGTTTTGTTCGCTGATGGATGCTACCAAATATAAGAACAGTACCTCGCACCTCTTGGGAAGTAAAGGTAACTGTTACCTGTTACCTAATTAGCTGACTAAATGTGACATTTAATAATAGTAAAGGTGAATTTTGTAGCATTGATTATCAAAAAGTTTCATGCTCTTTTTTCTAAATGTGAAGGTTTAATTTCAAGGTAAATTTCTCCGTAGGAAATGTATATTCGACTTCTCATCTGTTTCCATAGAAGCAAAATTAATTCTTAGTGTCTTGTATGCAGGAAAGGAATTTGCCTTAAAAAGGAATGTTGAATACTTAAATATCAAATAGACTTCTTTTTCCTCAGAAGAATGTTTTAATATGTAAAACTACTTTCTTTCAGAAGTACTAAATTAATCATAAAACTAAGTAAAGGCAGGAGAGCAGTCTATTTTAAGGATTCAATTTTAGTGACTTCTAAGCTAATAGAGTCACAGCTAAAGAAATTGTAATAATTTACAAAATGTCTTCTAGCTCAAAGTATGTCACGTACTTAATTCAATTCTTACAATATCATGAAGCAGCTTAGGGGAAAAAACATAATGGTAACATATAGGTTTCATTATCCCATGTTGTTGAAGGGAAAAATATGTCTAGTATGGTGAAGCATTAGAATTTAGTTTTGTGGTAAAGAACTTGGACTTCAGCATCAAAATGCCTGCATTTGACTCCTCCCTCTAACCATTTGCTAGTTGTGACCTTGAGCTGGTAACCAGACATATGGCAAGGATGCCTCTGTCAGCTAATTAGATACATTCGCCCTCAAACCACAGGTAGCCACAGTGCTGAGAAGCCTGGTGAACTGTTTACACTGCCCCGCATTGCTGTGCCCCAGCATGTTCATGGGGTTGGCATGAGGATTACATGAACACCTCGTGCTTAGTGAAGCCCTGGTATAATTGTCACAGGAATGTTAGATGATCACCCCCACCGCACCCCCTAAGAAGACACTCAAACCTGGCTAGAAAAGAGGTATTTTCACGTGACTGTTGAGGAATATTTTTGCATTGATTTCACTTGTATTAAAATAATTCCCTATGAATTTGGTGGTCATACCTTTGCATTGATTTCACTTGTATTAAAAGGTCATACCTTTGCATTGATTTTTTGATTAAAAGGTCATACCTTTGCATGCAAAGGTCATACCTTTGCATTGATTTCACTTGTATTAAAAATAATTTCCTATGAATTTGGTGGTCATACCTTTTACAGAACTTAATAGAAAAATCATGTTCTGTCGTGGAAAGCTGGTATCATTACTTCCAGTGCAGAGTCAGACTTATGTGATTTATTGTGTAAATTGTGAGCGCTAATATTTCTCGGATTGTTAGCTCTCACGATTTACGTGTACACGTCTCCTCTCAGTTTGGTTTTCTGTTCCTTTGTAGCCTCGTGTTACGCGTGCCTTTTACTCGAAGCAGACTCATGTCTCACTTGGAAACATACGCGATTGGAAATGGAAATACAAGTGATGGGACAGTTTAAGAATGTCTGTGCAAGCGCTCGCCTGGCTGTGATCAGGTGGCTCGTTCATAGTCCGCTGTGTTTTTCAGCGCATTACGAGCCACTTTCAGAGCTTTGATGTGTCAAAGTGTTGTTTTTGAGGGACTATAGTAGAATCTGTATTCTACTATATTATCATTCTGTGGCCATTCTTCCTCTCTTTGTGGTTGGTTAGAAAGTCTTTGGGAATCATTGCTGAATATTATCAGGTGCTCAAATGGTGATTGATTGATTGATCGATAGATAGATACTAGGTCTCACTGTGTTGCCTAGAGTAGTCCCAATCATCCTGTGGACTCAGGCGATCCCTAGCCTCAGCCTCCCAGCGCTTGGATTACAGGTGTGTGCCACCATGCTGGGCTAGTTTAAACTGCAGTCATGCTGTCCTTTCCGTTTGCATGGCATTCTGTGCTCCCCCTATAACTGCTCTGGGACTTCACATAAAGCTGTGAGCAGCACCCATTCCTCTTGCAGTGGGGAGCCAGAGAAGGAACATGGCACTCCTCTGTAGTCAGGGATGAGACAGACTTTTAGAGGGTGGGGCCTGCTTGGTTCTGCAGTTCAGCCCTCCCATTCCTGCCGCCAGCTGCAGTGTGAACATCTGGCTCTTGGTAGGTTCTTTGTTGGCTCTAGCAGTTGGGTAGACACACCGGGCAGTGTGGCCCCCCTGCAATCTTCATGCTCTTTCTCTCGCTGGCGTTTTCCTCACATTGTCTCATTGCCGTACTGCCCACTTTCTTCTGCCTCACCCCAGCGTGACGCCACCCTTTCATCCTCTCCTCCCAGGCCAGGTGAACCCACTCACACATGCACGCGCCCCCTGGGCCGGGCTTACGCGGTCATGGAGAGAGCACAGCACCACCGGTGCTGGTCATGGAGGCTAATGGATGAAAAAGCCTGACCACTCTCTTGCCCTGCAGTCATTAGCACTTAAGTCTGAGTAAGAATCCAAAGGAAATACACTGGAGATGCAGCCTCACACCCAGAGGTTTAGAGGAAGGCAGGTCAGTTGGTAAATGTGTGTCACAGTAGCGAAGGAGACTTCTGTTGTATCAATTTTCTGGCCTGTGACTGTGTGTCAAGGTGGGAAAGTCAGCATTTTAAATGTGGTTGAATTATCAGAGTATGTGAATGAATGCCAAAGAGCCAAGTTGGCTTGTTTGGTTTGTCTTAATTATTAATTATTTTCTACATATTTACATCTTTGGAACAGAAGCTTTTAGGTCTGCCTCTTTGTTTTTGGTATTCTAATTTGTTTTGCTTTAATTATGTGAAGCATGAATACAGAAAGATTTCCATTGTTCTTCATTGACCGTGAATACTATTGTCAAATACAATTTTTATATAGTAAGAGCCTGTTCCATTGAGAGCTGTCTTTGCTTTTATTTATAGTGTAGTGAGGTTATTATATTCTCTAAGATTTATTTCTGGAATTCATCAGATTAAGTTTTAACAAGTTGTGGTAATTCAGTATCATCCACAAGGCTGTTAAGACCAAAGTATTCAGTTGTTTTGCTGAGACCACCATGGCTGAACATAATTAGAAGATTCCTGGACTTAAAATGTTTAGTCTTTTACCAATACAGACATTTCAGTTTTGTGTTTTGGAAACATTAATGTATAATTCCGCCGGATTTTTCAGTGAACTAAGAAATCCTTGCAAATGACTTGCCTTTGCAAATACTGGGAACCCAGAATCTCACAGGCTGGGAGAGGAGGTGTGCAGCTTCACAGAAAGCTGGTTGCTGTTTGGGTGTTCCCTCAGTGATAGATACAGAAAGCCCCTGGCCTGAGCTGCAGAGCCAGCCGAGCTGTGGAGACGCGGGCACCGTGAAGGGCTGCTGGAGCCGTGCAGGCGTCAGGCTGGGCGTCTCCACCCAGCATCTCTCCTCTCTCACTTTGATGGTGCTTCTTTAAGCACCTGTCAGTGCCTGAGGCACGTGAGGGGAGAGCTGAGGAGACAAACTCAGCTTTGTGGGAGCTGGAGAAGCTGGACTCTGCACGCAGCTCACAGCTTCCCTCAGTTGGACGCCTGGCCCCAACCTCTGTGCTGCGGCTGCTGTGTACATGCCGGTCACTCCCCCCTGGGTCTCATGGCACCACCGGGTATGTTGCCAGGAGCATGTCCACGTCTGCACTGGAAAGTTGCTACGCTTAGAGCTGCATCTGTCTTTTTCCCAGGCTTCAGGAGTCGTGTTTGTGGTGGTCCAGGCGCACTTAAGGCAACACAGATGTGTGATCACTTCGCAGAGGGTCAGCTTGCAGCGCCTGAGAGCATTTTCTCGTTTACGTGCTGAGGTAGATAGAAGCTTCACAAAGATGCTGAGCAGAGTGTGGTTCCCCGGTTTTCTTTCATTCAGGCTAAAAGAAGATTTGGGCTGGGAGGGAGTGTCCCAGGCTAATTAACAGGACTGAAAGTGCCCTGGGCCAAGATCAGCAAGAGAAAGGGCTTGGCTGAGACTGGCCAGCGCTGCATCTCAAGGTCCAGCATGGCACTGCCAGCTGGCTTTCTACTTGCTTTGCCTGGACTGTGACTGAGTTCGAGACCCTGGGAAGAGGTGGATGCATGTATATGTCTAGTCTCTAAAGATCTAATTGAATGAAGTTTGTCTTTCACATCATTTTGTCCTAATGAATTCTCAGTGTTTCGTGACCATGTCCTTAATCTCCAGTTGTGAAATTTGCAGTGAGAAGTTGAGTTTTTGCTAAATCTATGCAGAAACACATTTTATTCGAAGGCTCAACATTACGGTAATAGATAAAGTCAATTATTTGTGATATTGTGAGCCAGTCTGCGTGGCAGGTAAAGCAGCATCATTGTCCGCTGCAGCGATGATCACCCTGGGTCCCTACCTGGTTACTTTGTCTTAATGATGCACAGATTTGAAATGCAAAACTGAGTTTTCTTATTCTCTGCAGCGTCTGAGTTCATGGAATTGATCTTTTCCTCCGACAGATGCTTTCTGAGGCAGCACCTGGAAAACTGAGAATTGTCCATGGAGATGTTTTGACATTTAAGATAGAAAAGGCCTTTCCAGAACGTCTTAAAAGACAGTGGGAAGATGGTAAGTGCCTTTGTGTAGACTTCAGCTTTTTTCTTTTGTAATTATGTATACAACAAATATCTATTATAAGTGTTAATTGAAAATTATCTAAACAGAATTAAATACGGGTAACGTAATTTGTTTCTGCTTTCTACTTAAATCTAAAATCAATGACTTTTTTTTTTTTTAAAATCTGTCTTATATTTTCACACGTTTTGGGTTCTGTGCAGATGGTGAAAAGAAAGGTGTTTTAGCAAAGGAAACCACACCCAGACCATTATTTTTACCTTTATTCCTCTCGTGCTGGCATTCAGGGGCCAGTGGGGCCCTGTTTCATTCATTTGTGTTGGGTGCCGGTTCCGTACCTGCTTGGGGCACACACAGACAGATGCCTGATGTCTCTCCTCTGTGAGAGAGAGGGAGGAGCCAAGTTGGTGCAGCCCTGCAGCTGCTGCCACGCCTCCACCTCAGCCAACCTCCCTGCCAGCGCTCAGCACAGCTGTCTTTGCCTCATGCCCCCTCCTCTGAGCACACTCAGCTTGTGCCCCACCCCCAACCAAGCAGGGACTGCAGTGACCTCCTGTGGCCTATGTCATGTTTGGTGTGACTCAGTCCCCTGCCTTCACTCTGCTGTTACCTGCTCTCTGCTGTAGGGCGTCTGCCACTTTCTGCCCTGCACCAGGCCCTCCTATTTCCCTTGCACATTGTCAGGAACTTTGTTCTTTCCTGGTGCTTCCCTTTGCACCCCTCTGACGTGCTGTTTCTGAGCTGCCTTGTTTGGGGCCCTCTCCTTGCCTGGCGTGTGCACTCACAGAGCTGCCCTGGCCACCTGTGCACGCAGACTCAAGTTGTTACACCCAGTCTGCACCCCCTTTTGGGGCATCTGACCCTGCAGTACCTTCCCCCGGGAACCCCAACACTGACCTCACGTGCTCCAGCACATTCTCACTCTTGTCAGGCTGCCGACTTCCCCAGGCTGCTTAGGAAGTACAGAAATTTGGAAGAATTTTTTTTCGCAACATATTGAAACTGATTAAAAAAAAATCGCCTTTGAAGAACGGGTGACCTGATGAAAGTGTAGATTTTCACATGCTGCTACCTGGTTCTGCTCACATCCATGCGCTTCCTTCTCTCCCGCGATGCAGACCCCCCCGATGTGCATGTCATTGGAAACCTGCCCTTCAGTGTGTCCACCCCACTGATCGTCAAGTGGCTCGACAGCGTTTCTCGCAGGGATGGGCCTTTCACCTATGGGCGGACCCGGATGACCTTGACTTTTCAAAAGGAAGTGGCCGAGGTAAGGGTCGCCATGTGCTCACGCTCCAAATAAGAGGACACTGCGGGGTTTTTGCAGACCATGTTTTCTAACATTCTGTGATAGACTCAGAAAAATGCAACAGCAGCGCAGCCAAAGCTACACGTGTTGGATGATGACAGATGTAAGAGCTGTAGCTCTCCAGGGAGCTGTCAACCCAGAGGGGAGTGTGGCAGATACAGGCACACTGTGCCCATCTGAAACAAAGAAACAGGAAACTGCACCATATTTGTGAGCCATGGTTGGTGCATGGTAATGACAGTGGGTAGGGTGAACTCAGCAGGGCAATGGTGAAAGGTGAGGTGGTCACTTGGAGCTAAGAAAGGGAGCAGAGCTGGTGTCTCGGGACTCAGAGTATAGACGCTCACTCCCCTGCCCCCACCTCAGGTGGGCCACCTGTGTTCATATTCCCATGGCTGGAGTTCTTGCTCTGGAAAGCAGACCTCCAGGGCAGAAGAGCAGTTTTTGAGCTTCAGATATTTAAGAAGATACGCAGATTTGGGGGCTTTAAAAAAGTGTATGATAACATCAAAATGCAAAGTACAAATATATGTATGGCTTCATACAAGGAGTACCTGGATCCCTCCACCCACGTCAAGTCAGGAATTAAACTACCAGTGTCTCTGACACCCTCTCGTGTGCCTCTTTCCACTTGGATCTCTGCCTCCCGCCTGCCCCCAAGCTCATCAGTATCATGAGCTGGAGACTACCATCTCCTGCCCTGTGTATCATGTAGATTCACATCTGCATAAGCTGTACTGTTTAGTTTTGTCCACTTTTGAACTTTATACAAACTGACACATGAACTTTGTAGTCTTTTTATCCTAAACACCATTTGTTGGATTCATTCGTGTTACTTACAGCTGTCATTTATTGATTCTTTTGCTCTATCCACTACCTGCTCTTTGATTATATTGTAATTTGTGCATCCTTTACCTTCTTTGGGGATGCTGGAGTAGTTTCGGTGTTTATAGTTATAAAACGGACCGTCAGAGCATTCTTGTTTATTAGCTGAAGCACATAGGTGAAATTTCTCAGGGGCAGAGACCCAGAAGCAGAAGTGCTGAATTGCGAGGTCTACACATCTTCACGTTGCTAGACAGTGCTCCGTGGTTCTCCCAGATGACTGTGCTGGTTTATAGTCCCACCAAGAACATGTGTGAGTTCGTACTGCCCCATCACCTTGCTGGTACTTGGTATTGCCAGACTTGTACAATTGTTTTATCTTTTGCTGATTTGTAATGAAATTGAGCAGCATTTTATGTGTTCTCACCCTTCGAGTAGGCTCTCCTGTGTGTGCTTACCTGTGACTCAATTTTCTATCAGTTATACATTGTCTTTTTCTTGTAGATTAGGAGGAATTCATACATGCTTTTTGTACTGACCTCTTACCTGAATGTATTGCAGCTGCCTTCCACTCTGTGGCATATTATTACGGTGCTTTTTATGATGTCTTTTGAAGAAGAAATATTCTTAAATTTACAGTTAGTACATTTTGTGTCTTGTGGAAGAAGTTACCATGTATCCTAAGATGAAGTAATCTCGCTAATCTTCTAGAAGCTTTATTGTTTTACCTTTATATTGATATCAGTGATTCACTCGGGGTTGATTTTCGTGAGTGGTTGAAGTCAAAACCAATTTTACTAACTTTGGACATGGATCCAATTCACCTACTGCCATGTAGTGAGAAATCTGCCTTCCCCAGCCTCTGCCGTCACCTGTGGCATAATGACAAAAGCTGAGTTCATCAGTTTGCTTATGGACACTGAAAAAGACAAGTTAGTGTGAAATCTGGGGAATAAAAGGTGCCATACTACAGGTTGGGGAGGGAATTGTCAGGGGAATCATTGAATTTAGATCAGAGCAGATTAAGAAGGGAAATTTGATAAAATCCCTATCATGTTTACATCTAATAGAATGGTTACACAAATTGGGGAGAGTTTATGATTAAATAAATAGACTGCTATAAAGAGTCTGGAGCAAGCAAACAAAAGATCATGTTGGAAAGAGAAGTAAATAAATAACTAGGATGCACATAATTGTTTATTTTGGAAACCCCAGAAAGAAAAGAGAACCCCATCCAAAAAGAGCCACAAAACATTACCAAGTGTCTCAAAAATCACCAAGAGAAACCAAAGCCCTAGAAGGAAACATGACTCTTCTAAAGGTTTGTTTGTTTTCTAAAAATGTGGTTTCTCAATAACAACTTAGTGGAGCAGTTCTAGAGATCAGCTTGAGGACTGGCCCATAACAAAAGATAAGGAATTTTGAAAACAGATGAGATGTGTCAAGTGTTCAAGTGTAAAGTCATTTATTTTCCTTCTCTTTCCAACATGATCTTTTATTTGCTTTGATCCAGGCTCTGTATAGTTTTCTACTTATTTCACTGTAAACGCTGCCCAGTTTGCGTAACTATCTTTCTATTAGATGTGAACATGATAGGTATTTTATTAAGTGTTTCAGTCATTGGGGCAAAATGACCCAGCTTGAAATAGATGCGTGGGCCAATCCAAAGACTGAGTCAGACAGTTCAATGCACAGTGACCGTTAGCCATGAGTCAGCAGAAGAAAAAAAAGGATTATTTAGCAAATGCATGAATATGTGGCTAACTCAGGGAAATTTGTGAGTCACCACCCATAACAATTAAGTCCAATTACTGTGTCTTCACATTTTCTACTTTAGTGTTTGATCTGTTCATCTTACTCATTTTTTCATCTCAAGCATTGTGTCTTTATATCTGTTCGGACCGTCTATCTTCCTCACAACATCCATGCTTTCCTTGGCAGATGCGTGCATGTCTACTGCTGACGGTAGCTGCTCTCGTGTCTTCTGCTCTCCTCTCCTCGTTCTGTCCTTTCTGTGCAGGTACACGCGTTGGTCCTCCCCCTACCCACACTGCCATGAGCTGCATTCCTTTGCTGCTTGGCGAAAGTGATCATTTTTGACAAGATACCAAATCCTTTGAGGTGTTTTGTTTGTTTGCTTTCGGTGGGGAGGGCTGGATTTTGTTGTTGGGGCTGAGGGGTGGCTTTTGTCCCAGCACACAGGTCACTTGCAGGCTTTGTTTGGATGTGTCTAGCGCGTCCTTTCATGATCAGGGGGCTAGTAATGCCCCACTCTGAAACCATGACCTTCCCAGCCAATGCCCTGAGTATTTCAAGGCTTCTCTGTTTCAGCTCGTGGGTGTGCAGACTATTTGCAGCCCTGCCTAAGCCCTCGTCCTCCCGCTGCTTTCTGCCGCCACTCTCTCCAGCCTCTTTGGTCTGAGAGTCAGCCCCATGCCTTCACAGATCAGTGCCCAGCAAGAGCCATGGGACCCTTCCGAGAGCCCTGGTCACCCCCTTCCTCACCACTGGTGGTTTCCTGCATCTCCAGCTCTCTGTGCTGGGGCTACCAGAGCTCCGGCCTCTGTCCCCTCAGGTCAAGGCTACCCCTGCACCGTGTTTTTCTCCTCCTGTCTGCTCGCAGCCGGAGAGTGCCCCCCAGGCTGTGCACTGGCTGATGAGGCTCACCTCCTTCCGGCTCAGCGAAGGCAAGTTCTTGTCTGATCAGCGATGTATTTTAATTCGACTGCATATTTGTTTCTATTAAAACTTTCTATAAAGCTTTTAAAACTCAAAATTCTTTTGCGCATGAGCTCTGTAACTCTACCTTAACTTTAGACGCCTTTCTCAGATCCATGGCGAGTACCACAGGAGTTCATTTCTTCCCCTCCCAGTCATCCCCTTCAGAGCCAAGGTTCTCAGATTGGCAGCCTTGCCCCACCCAGCCCGCAGGGGGTATCTGGCTCTGGCTCTGCTTGAAGGGGGGCAAGAGAAGCTTCTGGTGTCTAGTGGGAGCCTTAGGGATGCTGGTAAACATCCTTCCTTGCCCAGCACAGCCCCCGCAACAGAGCATTCCTCGGCGTGAACACGCCCCAAAGGGCAATGTTGCCAAGGCTGAGAGACTTTGCTTGAGCCTATGTAGCCCTAAGATATTTTCTTAATAGTTTGGAATTTTCCATCACCAGAAGGTAAGATCCTTTGGTTTATTAGGAATTCCAAGATGACATCGGTGCTCTCCTAAGGTTCTTATCATTTCTACTGATGATTGTCTTTTATGTGCTGTTTCCTTTGTTATTTTCTCAAACTTTAGATTTGTCATTGGATTTCTTCTTTTCTCGGATGAGATGATTATTATGGTATTTCTGTTCTTGAATAACACAATAGAGAGGCAGAATACTCTGCACCCTCATTCTTTCTGGGGAGAGCGAAAGGACAGAGGCCTACGGATGGAGCAATGTTTTCAGTGACTCAGATGTTGCTCGCAGTTATTAATAACAGTGTTGTTCTGACTTCACCACATGTAATTATTTTTACCAACAAAAGTTGATTTTAGTTAAAATTCAGTGAGTATTGAGAAAAGTTCATACTGAGTCTGTAATTTATGGAATCATCTAGCAGTGTGGGTCCTGATTTGCACATTCTGCAAGTGGAAGTTTCCACGTCCAGGAACAGCTAACTGCTTTTTCCCATGTGCCCTCTGCTCTTCACAGTCTTCCTTTCTTCAAGGCAGTGACATCAGTGGCCAACACTGGGTGTTAGACATGTAGGGTCACCCCTGCTGGTGGAGGTCGCCACACCATGCCCTCTGAGATACCCTCCAACAGCTGCAGTTCTGCAGTCCAGTTCCCTGGGGCTTGTCGCTGGTTTGGTTTTCTCACCCTTTGTTTTGTCTGCGCGTTTGTTAGCCACGGACAGACACAGACTCTTTGACATAAGTCTTGCTTACTTGGATTTAACAGACGAACGCATGAGCTCGGTCATCTGAGTCCTTCCTTTGTGGTGTGTAGGAGCGCAGTGTAAGAACTCAGCCACCGCACATTAGGGAACACGTGCATCAAGCTACAGATCACAGATTCACGATCTCATCGAACTTTGCTGTGTAGGGGATGGCACTGAGGCAGAGTCTTGGGGTGTCTTCCCAGAGGCCATGGAGCTGGTCACGGGGAAGCTGACCTTGAGCATGGTCACTTGTCTTCTGCTGAACTTGGGTGTCTGCACCTGTGGTCTTCTCTTTCTGGGTCCGGTGTCTGCCTTTTTGTCTCCTCCCTCCTGCAGGGACCTTGGCCATGGAGCAGCCATGCCCCTTGCAGGGGTTCCGAACTCACCCCTTAACTGTATCATCCTCACTGTCCCTTAGGTGTTATGCATGAGTCTCATCCTCACTGTCCCTTAGGTGTTATGCATGAGTCTAATTTGTCTGTTTAAAATCCTTTTAACTGATTAAAGGGAAAAATAGCATTGTCCTGTGAATTCTTTGACCTCCTATTTTTCTTCAACTCCGTGTGCTTTTCAAGGCTCAGGCTAGGGAATTCCTCTTACTGAAAAACTAGCTGGATTCATTTCCTGGCCTGTTGCTGTCATCTTTCTGGTGATGGTTTTAACTTGCCCAGCTGTTCCTGTGTCTGTCACAGAGTCATCATTCATATTAGATTGGTGAACCACTGAACTTTCTTGCTAGCTTTTTTTTTTTTGATTTAGATATTTCTTTTTATTGGAGTACTTTATTGTATTGTACTCAATAAAGTATTTTATTGAAGTCTTGAAGCAACAGTGCATTATAACATTCTGTCAGTTTGAGGTGGGCATCATTAAAAATTGGTATGCGTGTAGGCGACATTACCTCCACCTCTGGCAGTTCACTCCTGTCTCTCACCATCTAGATATGCTAATGGAAGAGATGTATGCGAACCCCCGTGTTCATGACAGTATTGGTAGTAGTCAGGGGCTGGAAGCAACTTTAGTACACACTGATAGACAAATGGGTAAAGACAATGTGGCATGTCTGCCACAATGGAACACCACTTAGCTATTAAAAAGGGGGGCGGGAAGGGGGTTGAAATCCTGCCATTTTGCAGCAGCATGGATGGCCCTAGAGGCAGTGCTGAGTGAAGGAAGATAGAGGTGGATCAGCCCCTCGCTCACTCATGTGGTCCATGGAGGAGACGAACAAATGGGGAGAAGACACATGGCTGAACTGGATAGAACAGAAACAAGCGTTTGGAAAGTAGATTATCTAGTGGCTCTACCAGCTTTCGGTGAGGACTTCAGGGAAGTCTTAACGAACTTTCTGGTCTTGAGCGAGGGGCAGGCATGTATGCTGCTTTCCTCTCAATTAAACTCTCTGTAGTTGTTGATAGCACATCCTGTATGCATTGGCTACAAGGATTAGGTCAAGTTGATGGTCAGGATATCCCCACCCTTGGCTGAACTGGGGGCCAAGCCCTGTAAGTAAAACAGACTTAGTTGTGTCTTAGTTTCAGAATAGATGCGCACAACCTCCCCGTCCTCCTATGTGGTTAGAGTGATTTTCAAATGCTCCTTTGTCCATCAGTGGAAACACACCTTTTAAATCAGATCTAAGTTGAAACTATCAAAGAAGGTCCAGGATGAAATAATCATTTAAATGTGGGTGTATCTTTTGATTTATTTTCGCATTTCGGTGACATTCATGCAGATTTCAGTTTTACAGATCTACTCTGAATTGTGCCAGTTTGCATAATATATTTTGAATACTTGAATGCTATGCCAGAAGTAGAGTTAAGTTCCCTTTTTCTTTACGAAGAAAAAGACACTTTTGACCGTTTGATCTGTAAGTTTGTTCTTTAACTTAAGTCTGTACTTCCACTGAGTGTCTGCACTACAGATGCACGCGTGCACAGTCAGCAGGAAGCTTTGGAAGGGTTTGTCGATGGTGTGGTGCTTATGTACTTGTGCTGCTTAATAGTTTCTACCCTATCTGTGAACCTGTGTTGGGGTCCTTGTTCCGCAGTTTGACTCTTCGGTGGTGTTCTGTTGTCTGAATTACCCCAGTCTACTGACAAATCTGTTTTCCTGTTCCTGATGCTGGGCAGTGTCGCCGGGAATGTCCTGAGGTTACACTTGCCTCCTATGCAGTGTCCACGCTGCTCTCCCGGATGCAGCCCCCCACACTGGCCTGAAGGAGGATAAGGGAGCCCTCAGCGCCAGCTCGCTGTCTAGTCCCCATGGCCAGCTCAGGGCCACGGTGCCTCCGTGGACCTCCACACCGTCTGTGGGTGCCAGTTTTTGCTGCTCTCATTGTTTAAATTCACTTCACTTCATGGATAGGAGATTGTAGCACATGCTTGCAGTGTGTTTGTTGTGGTTGAGCCTGGGTAATGGTCATGGCTCATTGGAGTTAGTCTTATATTTCTTATATTTTTTATTGTTTATCTTATTAGTTTGTTGGAGTTTCTTCTAAACACATTCTTTGAACACATTCTTTATCAGCTACATGAGCTACAAATGCTTTTGTATGTTCACTGTATTTTCATACAGAAGTTTTTTTAAGTTTTGCTTTTCACTTATTAATTCCTTTGAATTTAATTTTGGCTGTGGTTATAGATGTCTTTCCTCCTGTAGATAGATGCCTGCGTGTGCTCATAGTGTGTATTGAGTGAGCCATCCTTTTCCTTTGACATTTGCTGCGTCACATGTGGCACACGGGAAATACCCACATGTCCTTGGGTCTTTTTCTAAGGCTTTTAGCCCCTTGTCCTGTTTCTCTTTGCTGATAGTAAATCCTGGGCTGCCTTACCTTTAATAACTCATATCATGAGAATCCTCTCATTTCCACCCCCAGCCATTTATATTCTTCTGGGGCAATCTAACTGTTGTCTTTCTATATAAAATTTATGTGGACTATAAAGTTCTTTTACAAAACATTTTGGGATTTTTGTTGAAATAGAACTGCATTTATAAGTTAGTTTAGGCGTACCTAATTTTAAAATAAGAACATTTAGTTAGTTGAAAGAAGAAATTGCTATATTTGCAAAAATTTGTTTTCAAAAACAGCCAGATTCTCCCAGAGTTCTGAATATTCAGGGTTTTGTTACATGTGACAGAAAGCATACCACTTGCATATATTTGTTCCCATACTGGAGTAATTCTTAAATAGTTAAGCATCTTTAATTTGTTATGTCTGCTCATTTCTTCCTTCATCAAACATTTGGGTACTTATTATTGCACCATCTTCCAAAGAATAAGATGGTGGCTTGAAAATCGCCAGTCTCCAGTGTCAGCAAAGTTCTCTTCAGTCTTTTGAGTGTGTTACAGCTGATGTCATTCATATTCTTGTGCCTGAGCTGATTTGGGAGGAAAGTATCCCCTTTGCTGGCTTTCTGTCATGTCAGCCCAGGCATGTAAGATGCACCCCCAAAACCCAACTGCTGTTGCGAGGCAGTGGAATGCTGACTTCCATCCTGTTCATGTTCACGGATGAATTTTGCTAAAGTTTCTCTTTTCTGTCCTTCTGTAGAGACTTGCAGCCAGTACAGGAAGCAGACAGCGCAGCCGCCTTTCCATCATGGCCCAGTACCTCTGCCACGTCGAGCATGTCTTGACGATCCCAGGGAAGGCTTTCCTCCCCAAGCCAGAGGTGAGTGTCTTTGCTTGTTTTGTTCAATCTGCTCAGATTAGGGTTTTGAGTGGGATCTCCTTTACTCTCTGAGAACGTGTCAGAGAAAGTAACCATGAGGATCCAGTCTGTCTTTGTATGAAGACTGTACCATCACTTTTTCTTTACCTCTTGTGACTAAGGCACATCATAGTATGAGTAGTTGATTCTTACTCCAAGTTTTCTTCCCTTTGAAGAAAATGATCCATTGTCTGGATTTACCCATGTTGCTGCTGTGGTGATGGTGGTAGTATTATCATCATCCTCTTTTTCTTTTAAAAGTATCTGAGTGTAGAAGATAAATGCATGATAGTGCCGTCCTCAAATAGAGAAATCAGTATTTTCTTGTGATTTCTGATCATGACTTAACACCACATAAGTTTTGTCAGATAGTATTTATTACTATTTTTCCTTTTTTTTTTTGAGAGAGAGAGTCCTTATTTTGGAAATCTTAGGGGGAAAAATTGTGTATTCATCTGGACTTTGACTGCTGTTTGCTGATTACAGGAGACCAAGCTAATTATAAAAAGTCTCCTTACCAAATATGAAAATCATCCTGTTGGTGTCTATCTTAGCAAGGCCATTGCTGGATGAGTTACTACACGGCGTGTACCATGAAAGCTCATCTCTGTCTCCATAAAAGTGTATTGAGCACCCACCGCATGAAAAGCCCAAAGGGGCCGGAGGCGGGAGAGGTCAGAAACAGGAGCCCAGTCAGATAGCGTCTCTCTGCTGACTGACACGCTCAGCGCACAGCCTTGCAGAGATCCCTGCCATCATGTGCCATTCAGAATTGAAAGCAGAAAAAAAATTGTATTTTGTGATTTTCAGCTTGACCTGCAGGTGATGGATCAGGAACGGGTCTTCACAGCAGTTGTGTTCCGTCTGTTTGTACGCTGGGAAGTGCAGGGACGCTTCTGCACTCTCTGCTACCACCTTCCCCTCCCTCTGCAGCAGGGTCTCGGGTTTTGATAGGAATTCAGTTCATCTTTCATGTCACACAATAGCAGACTTGTCACCTTTTCTAAATCACGTTCAGGAACTCACTCCATGACCCATGTCTCAAAAGATATTACACATGTCTTCTTGCTTAGGTCCTAAACAGAATTTGGTGACTGGAGTTGGAGATCATATTTGTATTGTATTTCAAGAACTGTCTTCTCCTTGAACAGGTGGCCCTTTAATAATACCACCAGGTGACCACATGGGAGTTTTTCTTTTGGGAAGGCATATATACGCAAGACCCAATTATATTGGAAACCAGAGCCTTTTGGGTTTTTATAGTTAGGTTATTATCATAAACTAAAATTGTTACACTGTCTGAATTTTACAAGTATTACTAAGGAGATGGTTAAAATATTTCCAGTGCAAAGTTCTTAGGTCTCTGTTTAGGTGTGTATAAAGGTATTTAGGAGTCATTAGTTGTAGTTCTTCCCTCTGGATCAGGGACCCCTGAAACTATTATCTGGATAAAAGCTGGCAGTAGTTTTGATTTTCTTTCTATTGAGGGATATTTACTTTTCTGGCATATTAAACTGCTTCATGGGAATTTTCTTTATATTCTTTTCATCTGTTGTAAGTATTACATGCTGGGATTCATGAGATCGGAAAGTAGTTATCAAGATGGAGAGGGAAAGTATTAACAGTAAATGTGTACAATAAATCAGATGTTTAAACTTCAGTTCTAAAAGAATTCTCTGCTGCTTGAAATAGTTTCACCATATTAGGACAGATCAGGACTGCTCTGAGGAAAGCCAGGAAATACTTGAATGATGGTTATAGTGAGTATTTAAATTTTTCATTTTCTTAAGATAGAGGAAGAGTTTACAAAGATGATAAAATAATAATACATGTCTCTCCCTCTGGCTAAACTCATTACTGAGAGAGAAAGTCATAAACACAAATAAGTACACAGTAAAATATGCTAAGTGCTAAGATAGAGGTACAGGCATAATCCTGGGGCAGAGGAGGAAAGATAATTCGCTGTAAATGATCAGAAGAAATTGACCAATACGCAGTACTTCTCATCCGGAACTCTGCACATCAGATGATAGAGAATGTCTCTTGTGCTGTACGAGGGGCTTACTTATAACCACCTTAGGGTTTGTCCTCCTAGGATATGCTACTGTCTATTGGGCTTTAAACTAACTAATCAAGCTTTCATGGCAAAGTTTTCATGGCCTTAGACCTATTATTAGCGTATTCTGACCAGTAAAATTCTTGCCAGATGCTGCTCACTGGCTTTTCTAATGCAGTTCCCAACACTGAACCCTAAATCCTTTTCTGGCTACAAAAAGGTCCACCTCATAGGTTCTTCAAATTAAATTAGTCTGCTCTAGTGTTTCTGAAAGTCTTGAAGTTTTTAAATATGTAGATTTCAAATTAGGACTTTTTTTAATTATGTTTTTTATTTCGCTGTTGTTAAAATTGTGTCATCTATTCATTCATAAGACAGAGCGCTTCAACCCACCTCCATGTGGCATGGCCTTGGCCTCGGTAACTGGATGGGTCCACATGAGAAACAGCTGTCCTTTATGTCTTTGTATTTTTGAAATCTGAGATTGAGGATATATGTTATATATTATGCTGTATTTGAGAATCTTTGCAGTCTAAATTCAGAAGACTAGTATTATTTTTCTTAGTTAATCTATTTCAGGTGTCATTTCCTAGAATGAGAAATTAAGAATTTTTTCCCTTTTTTTTTGTACTTTTGTTGAAGTAACTTTGGTTTACAGCACTGTGTAATTTGGGGGTATAGGTTTGCACTTCTTCAGATATATGTTGCCCCACCATACCCACCACCAAAGTAGTCCATTGCATCCCTTCTCCTCTTTATTCCCTACCACCCTCTAGGAGTCGTAGTTCTGCAGTCTGATTTCTAGGATTTGTTTTGATTTCATTTCTTCATTTATCTGTTTCTTTGTTTTGTTTCATTATATTCCACATAAGAGGAAAATCATCTATTTGTCTTTTTTCTTTTGATTTGTTTTACTTAACATAATCTTGTTTAGTTCCATCTTGCGTCTCAGATAGCTGAGTAGTATCCCACTATGTGTATGTACCGCATCTTCTATATCCACTCATCTGTCCTTGGGCATTTCAGTGGTTTCCGTAAGTTGACTCTGGTAACTTGTGCTGCTGTGTACACGGGAATTCATACATCCCTGTGCACTCTTCAGGCAGATACCCAAGCATGCAAGTGCTGGGTCATATGGTAGCTCTATTTTAAATATTTTGAGAAATTTCCCAACAATGTCGCATAGGAACTGGCCCAGTCTACATTCTTAACCAGCAGTGCAGGAAGGGTCACTTCACTCCCTCTTCTGACATTTGTGTCTGATCTTCTGGAAGTGGGTGGTTCCAGGTGTGCGGTGGGATCTCTCTCTGGTGTTATTTGCAGTGTGATAAGGGATGATGAGCACTTAATCATGTGCCTGCTGACCTTCAGTACATCATCTTTGGAGAACTTTCTGTCCAGTTCTTCTGCCTTTTTTTAATTGGGCTTTTTCATTTCTCTTTCTTGAGTTGTGTGAGTTCTTTGCAGATCTTGTGTATCAGCCCCCTTTGGAATGTATGATGTGCAGGTGTCTTTTGTGTTAATGATCGTTCTGTCACTCCTTTGTCCTCAGTTCATTGCTCCTCACTGCCTCCAAAGAGCAGAGGTGTCTAAACCCTGCTGCAGAGGCTGCTCTGGCTGAGGCATTGGGACTGGCAGGCATGACTGCTCAGGGCTGGAGAGAAGCCAGGCGCTGGTGCACCAGTAGCCTCTGTAGGGGTCTCTCAGCAAACCAGAGGTTGGCAGGTCCCCTATTCGCCCTTCTCTCCTCTGGGAACTGGGAGGGTCTGAGTAAGTAAGCTTCATACATCATTGCCTTTAGCAACCTTTAAGCAGGATTACCTGATGGCACTCACTCTCCCTGTCTTCATTTTCTCTAACTTCAGCCTCTCACCTTTATCATCGGCTTTTACTGTGCCAGTAGTAATCATATTGTCAGGTTGCCTCAGGTTCTTTTTGAAAGTGGGTAGGGCAAAAATAAATATGCAAACTAAACACCAGTTTTATAGTTAGTGACGTATCCAGAGTCATCCTTTCTTAAAAAGAAGCTGTGTTGAAGAGGAGCAAACTAGTTATTATTGCAACTGAATTTAAGATAGTTACGCTCTTTCAGCTATTCAAGGAAAGATGAGGAAGAATTATAAATCCAAGGCAGGAAGCAACAGAATTGCATTTTGCAGATGACAGTTTTATATACTTATAAAGTGCAATAAAGTGAACAAAATGATTGGAAGGTAATGAAGAGAAATGCAACATGATTCTGCAGAATTACAGGCAACGAACGGTATGACTCCTCAAGAGTCAAAATTAGTATCTGCTGAAATCATATAGCTGAAATACGGTGATAAAGTATCGTGAGAAAGCAGATCCAAACAATTTAATTCTCGGTTCTAAACTGAACCTACTTCAGTCCACCTACCCCAGGCCTCCTCCTCAAACCTCATTAAAAGAAGGGACAGCTGAACTGAATAAACCTGCTCTAAAGAAGACATACAGCTGGCAAATGGGCACCCACACAGATATGCAGCTCTTAGTAAGAAAGTACAAATGAAACCCAAGGGGAGAGTTTCTCCTGCCTTTCCAGTGGCTGCTGTTCAGAAGACAAGTGTTGGGAGAGGACGTGGAGAAGGGAATTCTACACTGTTGGTAAGAATATCGATTGCTGTGGCCATTTTGAAAAAGAATGGAAATTCCTCAAAAAATGAAAAGTAAAAATTCCATAGATCTATTTCTGGGTCTTTATGCAAAAAGTACAAAAACACTAATTTAAACATGTACATATGTGCCCCCATGGTGATTGCAGCATTATTTACAGTAATTAAGACCTGGAGACAACCTATGTGCCCCTAACAAGCTAATGGCTCAAGAAGATGCGGTGTGTCTGATGCCTCTAGCGGAATTCTGTTCCGCTCTGAGAAGCAAGATGATGACAGCTATTTGCAACGATATGAGTGGACCTAGAGGAAGGAAGTTATGTTCATTAAATAATTCAGGTGGAGAAAAACAAATACTATAGTATTTGCCCATGTGGTAGATGAACTTATATTTTTTAAAGTATTCTTTATACTTTAGAAATGACCTTCATGCCCTCTAATTAAAGTAGCTCATTTGTAAGAGAACAGTGTTTTCATCAACATGAATCAAGCTTAAAAGGGAAAATTACCTTTTTTATCCAAATATAAATCAATGGGAAATTAAGTGAGATGGGATCAGTCTTCATTGTTGGAGGATGAATGAACCTCATCTGGAGACTCCTAGCCACAGAAGAGCAGTTCTTGAACATTTTAAAAGAAGCAAACTTTTGTTGTTGTCGCTTAGCTTTCATAGAATGCTTAAAAAAAAAATTGTGGAGATTTTCGTCTGGTTTGTTCACTCTGCTAGCATTTGCCAGCTTCTTTTCTACACTTGTACCTTGTCTTTGCATGGCCTAGCTCGTGGACTCTCACAAGCATCCAGAGAGATGGGGCCGTCCCCAATGTGAGATGCCCTGGCAGGTTGGGCCTTACTGGCCGCGGTGGACAGTGCTCTCTCCCTAAAGTGCGGTCAGCCTTCAGGGCACGAAACAGGTTACTGTCAGAAGATGCGGTCGGTGCCCTCGGCCCACCACCCAGCTTTTCACACTCAGAATTGCGGACCTTTCGTAAAATGCAGGTGAGCGCCCGTTCAGGAGAAGGGTCAACGGGTCACCTTCAAAAGGACAGGGCCCATCGTTGACTGCTCTTATAATTAGAACTATAATTAGAATCTCTCAGTCATGAATCTTTAAATGAAACAAATGGTTGTGCAAAAGTAATCTTTTTATAGAATTCTGTAGTAATTAATTCTATAGTAATTAATTATTAATTCTATAGTAATTCTATAGAATTTTATTCTATAGTAAATAAAAATAATACTTTTTATAGAATTGGGCTTGCTGTGCTCTTTATGTTTTAAACCATCACATCACTTCGCAGGATAATATGAGGGTTTTTCTTTTTTTAAAAAAACAGAAGTCCCAGCGGCTCCTAAAATCCCCACGCATGTCACAGTCACTCACACATAGTCCTTGAGCGTATACGCAGCGCTGCCCTCCGCCTGTTTGGCGGGGACAGCTTGCTGCTTGGGGGGGTAGAGCCAGGCATCCGCGTCTGCCTTCATACAGGAGGTACAGAAGATCAGCCCAGCGATGAGCAGCAAGATGGCCGAGATGAATCCGATGTAGACAGCCCCTCCGGGCTCCTGTTTGCTGCTCTCTGGAACCGTCAGGTCCAGAAAGTCGGTGATGATCTCCTTTGTGTACCACACTGTGGGTATGACACTCGAGACGCCCGCCGCCACGAGGCAGATGCCTCCAGCAAAGCAAGCCTGGGTCTTGGTGTCTCTGTCCCCGCCTAAGCGAGTGCACTTCATCCCGACAGCCGCTGTGCAGGTGCCCAGGGCAGACAGCACGCAGGCCAGCACCATGGTGGCCCGCGCCGCCTGCACGTGGGTGGGCAGCGACAGGATGGAGTACTTCAGGGTGCAGCTGAACATCCCGGTGCTGTACCACGTACAGTCCATCCACAGCCCATGGAGCTGGATGATGGCCGTGATGATGTTGGAGCCCGCATCCATGCTCACCTTCCAGCTGGGCAGCAGGGTGGCGGCGAGCACGCCGGACATCCCCACCAAAGCCAGTGCAAATGCCAGAAGCTGTAGGCCTGCTGAGGCCATGGCCTCCCTGCAACCTGGGCCACTGATCAAGGCCAGACGCTTGCTGACAACACCAGGTCTGAGCGGCAGCAGTTTCCAGACCCTCGAGAGCCAGGTGACAGAGGCTGGGGAGAGAAGACAGTGGACTAAACAGCTAGGCTCCCAGGAACACACCTGACTGGATCCCAGAAGGGAAGGATGTTGTGGCAGCTTGGAGAGCAGCTCGCCACAGGCCCCAGGGAAGACCTGCCCCGAGAGATGGCCATGGCGTGTGTGAAGAAGGCCGAAAGGAAAGTGCTCTGCCCTTTGCTCTTTCTAAACTGCCAGCGGTGCCGAAGCCGGCTGTGAGGCAGGCACATGCTGGCCGGGAGAGGGAGCCAGCAGGCTTCGTTTGCGAGGCTGGCAGAGGCCTTCGAACAACCTTGTAAATGTTAAAGCTTGTCCCTTTTACCTGAAGTGCTTTGTAAACAATAAGACAAGCACAGGTGAAACCCCCTCTTAAACGATATTTATAAATTTACACCACTGAAGTATTTTAAAACTGGTTCTCATTAAAAAAAGAAAGACTGATTCAGGACCCACCACAGGCTCGGCCAGGCCCCAGTCTCCTGTTTGCAGAGAGTAAGAGAAAGCAGTGGACTTCACTGCTGTGACTGTTCCTATCCTGGTCTCCAGTTAATATCTATGTGCAAAGTCCTTACCTCTGTCAGCCCCGAGTCCCCTCAGGCTCAGGTTCATGCAGCCGCAGGCCAGCCCTGTTTGTCATTCATGTGCGTGTGAGGGTCTTTCTCTTTAGCACCAGGGTCACTGCCTGACCCAAAATGAGGTGCTGTTGCAGAACCGGTTCTTCTTGGTCCTCAGAAGTAGTTCAGGCACTTCTGGGTCACTCGAGGCATGGAAAGTGTGCCAGAGCCCAGCGCACCGCTCACTGTGTGTGAAAAGATACCAGAAAGCATGTACCACTTATTCTTGTAAGAGAAAAGACAGTATTTTGTGTGTTTAAGTCAGTCAGCATTGGCTGCTGCCTGGCGTGGTAGCTTCTGCCTGGCGTGGTGGCTTCTGAACACGGCAACACTGGCTGCTTGTGTTTCGGGCTTAATTTTTCAGTGGTGTGTTAGCATGGCCCCGTCACCACTCACAGCTCACAAAAGGCAGCCCTGTCCCTGAATTGCAGACCCCTGGGTCACATCCTGACTTCCCAGACCCCCCTGAACACCTCAGCCTTCTCTCGAGGAAGACGGAGAGGATTGTAGCCTGGGCCGTGGAGTTCAGTATGTTCCGTGCATTTTAGGGGCTCAGAACAGAACAACATCTAATGAGGAAAGTGCTTAAATTGCAAATGACATTGTCATCAGCCTGCTTATTGATTTCATGGCATGTGGGAATTGAAAGTTAGGAGCGTTCAGTTTTTTCTCTTGTACTTCCTTGGACTGACTGCTTTGCACAGACTCTTGGAGCCGGAAGCCGTGGCCACAATCTCATGCGGCAGCATCTTCCCACACTGGCACATTCACACAGGAAATCACCCCAGGCTGTGCCTTTGCGCCTCTTCCCCATGGCCTTCCCCGGGAGCTCCCTCAGGAAGCAGGGAAATGCTGGCAGGAAGTGCAGAGCTGCTCGCTCCACACATTCCCTTTTCCACCAGGGAAAGCTGCCCAAAGGATGCGAAGAGGGCAGAAGCTCAGCTTCTGAAACTCGCGGAGGAGGGCGCTGGCCACCCTTTGCTGACTGTCTGAGGTCACACTCATGATGCAGGGGTGAGAGTACCCAGAGTTCTGGCATTGCCAGGGTTACGGCATCTCTGGTAAGATGTTAGATACCAGCTATCCAGAGCCATTGCTTCCTTGTGTTCATAGTTTTAAAAAGTAAATTCTGCCATCACAGGTGGGTGTTTCCCTGAAGTTGCAAATTCTTACACACCACGCTTAGCATCAGCGTCATTAGCCTGCTGACATAGTGCATTGCATTGCTCTCCTGATGTCCAGATTCCGTGTCTGAGAGCAAAGGTTAGTTTCCAGAAAAAAGTGGAGTGCAAGTTTATAGTTTCTTAATAGCTGTTTCCAGGTGTGAGTTTGAACATTTCAGACTCCAGCCAGCTCATTAAATTATTGCCTGCCCAGACCTTTGACGGTGTAGTGGTTCTGCACCAATCAGACTGCTCTTAACCTGTCTGCAAACAGCTCACATCTTTATTTCTGCTTTGGTTGACTTCCTAGTATGTGTTGAGCAAGCTATGCCCAGTCTCCTCATTATAACCCCTTTTCCCCATCAGTCAATAGTTTATTAATTTCAGTATGTTTCAGACTTGCTGACAACTGGTTTGTCTTAATTAACATGTGCCAGCAATGAGACATTGCAGACAGCTCGCCGACATTACATTCAGTTAACAACAGGGGGCTCACTCACTGTTGACTATTGGGCTTCAGATACTTTTCTTCCATGTAGAGAACTTATGCAGAAAGAATTCTCCCGAATGAAGGTTACTGCTCTGCTCCTTCTGAAAATTAAACTGGCATCTTTGCTCTGTTGCTATGAATTTTTTTTTTCTCTCTGCCACAAACGTGACACAGTTTTCTCAAATTTCTCTCTAGCAGTAAATAAAGCTTACTTTGTTTCGGGGGGGCGGGGGGGTGGCGGGGGATACTGGGATTGTAAGCAGAGCCAAGGGATGGCTTGTAAAAACTTAGTTCCAAATAGGTTTCGTGGCTCCAAAGCACATCACATAACAGCAGAACTATGATGCTGAATTTATGAGCAGCTTGCCTCATTGAGGGTAAAATAGGTTCATTCAAATGGAAAGTCTGTTCAGATAAGATTTCTATCAAGATTAAGGTTTAAAAGCAGGTTTACAGCTTAAAATTAAAACTAGGTAATACCTGAAGATCTGCACTTAGGTTTCTCTGCATCGTAGAAGTTTCTCCATACCTGTAGTCTGTGGCCTTAATGTCGGAGCTCCCTTCTGTCAGGCGTCTTCAGGTGAGCCCCAGTGAGTTTTGAGGAAGAGAAGCCACATGCATGACGCTCATTCCCCAGTCTCTGGATATTGGCAGTTAAGCTCACACAGTTCGCTTGCAGCACCAGATAAAGAGCCGCATAGAAACCGGAGAGGTCAAACTTGCTGATGGCGCTAGAAGATAAATACCAGGTTCTCCGTCTCATTTTTTGTGCTGTGGGAGAATTAAGAAAGGAGAGGCGGGGAAGGGAGGGAGTTGTTGTTACAACAGGATTTGTTGAAACCTGAAAGCTGCAAATGCTTTTGTGTAGTGTGTACGGAGGAGGGATCACTGGGTGCTCTCAGACGGGTTTTTCTTTTCATGTCACATCATAGTGTTTCAGTCCTTCGTTGTAGTTTATTTTTGAACTTCAATCTATGTTAGAAGATAGTTTATTATTTTGTGACCCCAGTGAAAGACTATGGTCTGAACTAGATTATACTTTGCAGATGATCAGATGATCGTTGAGACTTTTTATTCTGGTGCTTGTGACTTGTCTGAAATTAGTATTCACAAGATGGTAACTTTTAAAATGGACATTCAGGGGAGACTTTAAAAAATGCCTGCAAACATATATGGAATGTATCTGTTTATGCGTATATAAAGTAAGAAGAAAACCAAGCAACTTCTGTTGACTAGAATTTAACTAGTAAACCTGTGAGTATTTTACGGGGTTGTCCTGCCTTCCCTTCAGCTATTCCTTCCACTTAGAAAGATTTCTGGAGTCCAACCTAGTAAATTGGAGATTTCAGAAAATGTTGGGAAGAAACTCCACCAGAATGAGGTACTGGAACCTCCGGAATGAAACTGAAATCAAGTCTTTAGTTTCTCGACCCTGAATACTGTGGATGGTGACAAGTTCCACTTCCATGTACTTAGGGCTCTTTCTTTCTCTTCCTCAGTACTTTCAATTCTGTAAGCTATAAATTCATCGTCACTATGGAAAAAGAAGAGATAATCCATAATTAGATTTTTAATTGGTTACTGTTAATAGCCATATTGTCCGTTTAAGCAGTGAATAACAAGACGCATGTTACATGTATGTGTTGTTTTCTGTACTTGTCATGTTTCGTTGTGTTATCTTAGTTCTGAGTCTAGCATTTAATAAGATGCTGTTTTCTTCTCTTAGAAATCAAATGCCTGTGGGTTTTTTTTTAGCCAGTGTTGTAACTTTGATGAATAAATTATGATCTTTTATTTCATGGTAATGTAACAACTTGGGGTTGTGTCCTAAGCACTGTGGAATTAGAAACAGCACTGTCTTTACAGCCTGCTCAACCCTGGCACCTGGCTGGTGTGGGCGCAGACTCACCGGGCTGAGGCTGGCTGCAGTGGTGCAGGTGCAGGAGTCAGACTGCTCCTCCTCCGACTGCCAGCCTGGCACAGCCGACTGTGAAGAAAGGGCAGGGTGGCTTTAGTGGGCGGGGCGGCTTTAGTGTTCACATCTGCCATCAGTATATTTTTGATTAGTCTTTGAACTTAATGGGACCTTTCATCCTATAAAATAGGGTATGGTTTTAAAAGGCAACCTTCTGAAATTCAAGTAACTTCCATTAACTGTAGATCTCCGGTCAACCCAGGTTTTCTGGTATAAAAGGAGCTGGAGAAGCAGGGGTGAGTAGGGAAGTGTATTTCATTAACAGCCCCAGGATATTAAATCTTTTAAGTCCAAAGACGCCCATGGGCAAATCTTAGGGTCCTTGGCTTATGACCCTTACCTGCCTTCTCTCTAAACCACCCCCTTTGTAGGACTGGCTGTGGTGTGACACCCCCGATAGGCGATCCAGAGCCCATCGTATCGTGGACAACACTGGGTCCTGCGCTTCCCCACACAGCTCCCCGGTCCTTTAATGGCAGGCTCATCTTAAGCATCCCTGATTCCATACCCATGTCCATTCAGTCAACACATCAGTGTTGTTTTGTCCTAGTCTTCAGGGTAGGTCTAGAATCTGCCACCTCTGCACCCTTCTGTGCTTGAGAGTCCTGGGCTAAGATCACACAAGTGCCGGGGCCTCTGTTTTGTTCATTGCTGATTCCTCTGTGCCAGGAATGGTGCCTGGCCCGTTGCAGGGTAGCCGTTGGTAATGCTTGTTGAACAAACACATTTAGATACAGGTTATCAGTCGATGAAAGAACATTAATTGAACTCTCCATGACCCTTGCGTGATCACAACCACCCTTTGCGAATGTGAAGGTCACAGTGAGCAGTTTTCCAGCTCCAGGCTTGTCACTGTGACCTAATAAATGAAGCTGCTGTTTATAAACTGCTTCCTCCATGCTCGGTGCGGCATTTCACTCTCAGGAGAGGCCCGTGAGGTAGCAAGAATCCGTTTTACAAATGGGAAGCCGGCCGTCAGGAAAATCACTTCACAGAGGCTGTCAAAGGAGTCCATGGCAGGAACAGGATTCGGGCCCAGGCTACTGGGATAGCTGAAACCCTTACGCATGTGTAGCACTGTCAGGCCTCCGCTCAGAACACGGTCTGTTTCTGAGTCTCTTTCGGGGTTTGTCTGTGTGTGGGCCGAATCAGCAGCAGAGACACATGGAGCCTAACGTCCCCCCTCGGCGCTGCACACACACACCTCGACCTGCAGCGGCCCGTCTGTTTCCTTCTTTAAAGTGTTTTCATTACCTGCTTTGAAGGGAGAAACGACCCGTGGTTCTGCTGTGCTTCTTTCCCTTAGCAGCGGTCCTCCGGGTACTCGGGCCGCTGTGAGCAGAACTGGCCATGCACATGAACATGATAGAAGCAGCAACAATGCCGACCTCTGTACAAGGCTGTGCTCTAGCCCCTTCTCACACTCGCCCACAGGGAGCTGTCATGGCCCTGGGAACACCTGAGGCCCTGGCCCATGATCTGGCTTCGTTGGCTGGCAGTGATACCCACTAGTGCTTGTATGTAGGCTGCTCACGCAAGGCTGGTAAGAAGGTGGAGCTCTGATTTTAAAGACACAGTGTTGTTTTCTTTCATTTCGGCCTTGAGAATAATGGAAGTTTCGGGCAAGGAAACAGTTGCCTGCTCCAACCCCCCAAATTTAACATGCTTGACTTCATCCTGAAAGAATGTTTCTTTAGGCCAGGTCATCAGCTCTTAGCATGCTCAGCCCACTGGTAACTCCCCATGGGGTTCTTTGCAGTTCCCTCCAGGCTGGCCTGAGGGCTGACTCCCCATCGGTGTTAGCAGATTAATTGCAGGTGAGAACTCTGAAAGGAAGGACACTCTTTATTGATGAGAGCTGGCGAATGGCTGGGGAGATGGCCTGGACCCTCAGACCCTCAGCTTGTGTGTCCCTGGGTCGGCTGCACTTGTGTCTGCGTTGTCATTTAGTGTCTTATTTTCACGATATTCTGTTGCTCCATGCTTGCCTGAGAAGGGATCTTGAGGACTCGCCTGTGGCTTCCTGGCATTGTTAGATGTCGAGATGGCCTTGGGCTTGGCATGGGCATTTGCGGAGCTGCCTGGCATTTTGTCTCACAAGCAGTGGCAGTAAGCAGCTGCCATGGCCTCGCCAGAGCCATGTTCTCAGCTCGTTACTTTGAAAAGCAGGGTGTTTTTATGAAAACAACCTCACTTGCTGGCAGCATCTGAGGGATCTGGGTAGGCCCACCTCTCCGCCCCCTCCTCTTTGCCTCATGGAGAGACTCCGGCCCATCGCCATCTCCGGCCCAACCTCTGGGTCCTGGCTGGGTGCATGTGTCCTCCTGTGCCACGTTAGGGCCTCGTCCATTTTCATCACTCGTCTGACTTCTGTCTCTAGTGACACGTTGGAGGACTGAGGGCCCAGCTTCCACAGGTCCAGCACGGGAAAGCGGAGACCCAGGAGCTAGCCACCTTCATGGGGACGCTGAGGTTCGTAGAAGCCAGGCAGCCACACACTTCTAAGAAGCCCCTTAGCTGCACGGAGCTCCCGGCTGGGCAAAGTCCAGCCCGCAGGCTGGACCCAGCGGTCAGGCGGATCCACCTCCCATTCTGGTCACTGCGCAGCCTGCTCTCGTCACGGAGCCTGCAGTCTAGGTGGCTCTTGTAACCACAGCATGCCCTGACTGGGTGACGTGGATGTAGCAGCTTGTCTCCTTGACACTTAGGGCTCCTTGGAGCTGATACATTCACATCTCTGTTCCTGTTGCAGTCTCAATAGTAATACTTTCAAGCAGCAGCCTTTAGTGTCTGCCCTTGGGGTCACGCGATGACTGGAGCCGTCCCTGAGGAAAAGATCGGCTCTGAGTTGCCAGAGTGTGTCTGAACCTGGTCGCCGAGTGTGCTGCCTCTCCTGGCACCCACAAGACAGCCTCGGCCCTCAGCCCCCTCGCTGCCAACAGGGCACCGCCGCTGCTGCTGCTGCTGCTGCTTCACAAGCTCAGAGTCTGTGGTTTGTGGGAAACGTCCTGGTCTTAGAAAGATGTTTCCCCACCGTCATTCAGGAACTCTGGGTTCGATGTTAAGGAGAATCCCAGCCCGCACTCCCTGGTCTGTGGCCCTCCTCAGCGTTGGTTGGAATGAAGTCTTTACCGCCCTGAAGTGCTTTCCTTCCTCGGGACCAGGGAATCCGAACTCGCCCAGTCGCTGCTGTGTCGCCAGCGGGCATCCCTGACACGCTCACCCCTGCTGTCATCCCGCCTCTGAGGTCAGCCTCCCCCTGGAAACTATGCTGTAGGATGGTCTGAGAGAGTCGCTCTTCTAGTGAATGCAGTTACTGCATTCTAGTGAATGCAGTTACAGTTGTGCCATTTTACTGCTTTTGTTCATCTCTTCTTGTGCCTGATAGATGGACC
>PVHY01017007.1:0-32390 GCA_004024945.1 Uropsilus gracilis
ATAAACACTGGGTCTTTGTAGGTCCCAGGTTGCTCCCCATGATGAAACAGACCCCGCAGGCTGGTTATTTTATAAGTCCATTTTAAGTGTCATCTAATATCAACTCAGCTTGCAATCAAAGCTGGCCATTAATATAAAGAGAGAATTTAAGTAGAGCATTTAGGTGCTTGTTGCATCCTCCTTTTTACACCCTATCTCATAGCATCAGCTTTAGTTTCTGTGAGTGGGGGGAGGCCAAGGATGAGTAAGCCCAGATGGGTTCAGGACTTAGCCACCAAAAGCCAAGATGGGTTTTCTGAGCCCAAAACTGGTATGTTCTTACTACTCTACGTTGCCAACCCTCAGGGAGGTGCTGCAAACTAACCTCCCTCGGAACTGTACAGGCTTGCTAACCTGAAGTATGGTCCCTCAAATGAGGCTCCCACTTCTTGGGAAATTATCCAAAATGATTACAAAATGGTACAAATTAGTGTGGATGCTTCCGCCAGATGGGACAGTGGCAGGCCTGGCCTCGCCCAGGCCAACCCCTGGGTGTGACTCAAATAGCCAAGAAAGATGTTGCGCCTTCCTGAATTCTCTTGCTGTTGGCCTCATGCCAATTAGCATGCAGTCACCTAAGTAAATACTTAAGGCTTCCCTTGGTTAAGGGTGTACAAATCCTCATTGCTTAAGGCAGTGCCCATAAGCACTGGGCATTTGAGTAGAAGGGGAGAGGAGATTCAGAGTCCCACTCTCCAGCCTGCCTTCCTCTCCTGCTGCGGAAGCCACCATTTTTTTTGCTTCTGGTTTTCTCCTCCTTGGGTAACTTCAGAAGTCCCCATCCTGCCAGCATCCTGTCTGTAGAGAGAAGGTGAGCACAATACTCATCTATTTTCCTGCAGAAGGTGACAACATAGGCCTTGTCTATAGGTGGCTATGTTTGGAGTTGGTACCTTGGTGACTGTAGGTCTGTTTAGAGCTGACACCAATGTTGTGGTTTTGGTATAAGAACCACTGTTTCACCAACCTAGTGCTTGTAACCTGGTGTCTCATCTCACTCTCTGATTGCACTAACCAACAACCATGGATCTCAACCACCTTCCTAGAGAGCCCAACAGGAGGGTGAAAAGCTAACTTCTTGCCAGCTTGGTGGATACCTAGGTAGTTTCTTTTTCTTCCTATAGGAGTTCTAGACTCTGCCACAGGGATATGTTGGCTTTTGGCTTGTATGATTCAACTTGGAGAAATTTTGTTAAGAGTACCAGCTTCAATAAAGTTCTTAGTGGAAACTCCTATTGGCTTTAATGTAGGAAAGTTTAGGTTAAAATAGGCTAAAACTGGTCCCCATTGGTGGGTGATCTGTCTGCCTACAAAGAATGAAATTTGGAAGATATAAGAGCATATGGGATGAAAGTAAGTACCTCCAGCAATTTAAACAATTCCTCCAAATTTATTTGAGAATGATGTGAGCAATACTTCAAATCCAGTCAATGATACTGGGCAGACATCAGGGAGCAGTAGAGTTTGGGGATGACCTGGTAAAGGATCTTGGTTGACATGTGCTCAGATACTAAACTGGCCCATTTGTCAGGTAAGTCCTGTCATATATCAGGTGGGTGAGTGGGGCAGATTTGAGAGGGGAAGACCAGACAAAGCAAGCTGAAATAGCCCTCACCCAGCAGAAAAAGGTTCCACCATGACGATTCATCCTCCTGCACTCTACCCCTTCGTACCTTGGGTTCACTGCACCTCCCTTCTAGATTAGAGCTAAGTAGTATTATCAGTGATCTGCCATCCAAGTGCTACAGAGTGAGCATTACAATGTGTAGCTTCTTCATGTTGGCCCAAGAATAAAGGAATAGTCTCCTGTAGCACTCAGAGGACCAGGGATGCAGGACAAGGTGTCAGGATGAAGAGTGACTGGAGGAAGCATCTGGTCCTGGGGAAGGTCATTTGGGAATTTTACATTCAGATTAATGTGAAAGTAACTAATGGGGAGGAAGTAAATGTGTTCATGTTGCATCCTTTTATTTTCCTAATAATTTTGACTTTAAGTTTAAAGTAAAATTTTGAACAAAGAAAATCACATGTAAATTCTGAAACAGCCATCTCTCAGCTCTGTTGAATCTAATCACTGCCATTTCGCTGAAAAAAAAAAAAAATTCTAACTGAAGTAACATTGGCTCCTAATGTTACATAGGTTTAAAGTGTATAAGCAGTGCAAATCAACATCTGTGTGTGGGACATTGTGTTTATCACTAAAAGTCTGATTCTAACCTTTAACAAACAATTGACTCCTTTTACCTGGTTTCAGCTCTCTACTAACTACAAACTTGGTCTTATAGTCTAAAAGTTTATTCATCTGTTCATTCGTTTGTCTTTATTTTATCTGTATTTACCACATATGAGTGAAATCCTATTTGTATTTGTTTTTCTCTACCAGGCTTATTTCACTAAACATAACAACTTCTAAGTTCATGTGTGTTGTTGCAAATATAAAGAAAAAAATTTCAAGGAATAAAATCTCACAGGTGGTATAGCACCTTGATCTGTGAACACGTCCATTTACTTCTCCACTCAAGAGTCAATCATATTCTGGATGAGTGTATAATCTTGATAATTTAACTGAGATAGTCTTCACATCTATATTTATTGTATGTGTATTAATGACTAGAATAGATTTGCATGCTTTTAAACTTCATATACTATTCATAACCCCTTTCAATTTTTTTTCTTGCTTTTATGAAATCTTTTGAGCTTTTAATGATTAAATATATACCTCTGGTTCATCAGTTTTAACTGCTGTGTAATATATTCTACCTAAATTTATCCATCTCCTACTGATGGACAGTTAGGTGATTATAATTTGGTCTTGTTACAAATAAAGGTGCACCAAATATTCTTATAAAAGTCTCCTTGCACTCATATCAACCTAAATATAAATCAAGGCAAGCTCAAATTTGTTCCCAAAAAAATGATTCTATTCAGAAATGGTAGAGGAGTTGTCATTTGGAGCCATGAAACTAGCAAGCTACGTGCAAATTTGTTTAGTGTGTTTATGGGCAGAGAATGTATAGGGGGGGGAATTCAGCAAGAGTCTTAGAAAAAAACAAAACAAATGACCAGCCCTGAAAATTCTCTGAACAGACAAAAATAGTTCAGTCTCTCAAATAAAGTTCAATCTATTGTATTTTTTTGAGACCATTCTGATTTGGTAATCTTATCCATACCTCTGGAAATTGTTAACAAAACTTCCCAAGGTTAATGAGACAGCTTTAACCAACTCCCTATCACTCCAGAAAATAAATTTTATCATTCAAGTGGAATAAAATTTAGTTTTCTGTAAACTGGGCATTTATGGGAAATCAGTCTCTCAGTCCTTAAGTTTGCTGAGAGTGTGAGATTTTCCATTCTGTTGCCTTTAGTTACACTTTAGACTGAATTGCTACACAACACTCATATGCAGGTGTTTTTTCTAGAGTACACATGTAAGAGGACTAAGATCTGTTTATCTTAACTGTTCAAGATCGTGCCAAATTGCTCTCCAATGTAGTTCTATAATTAATAGACTTCCAGCATGATAGCGGGGTTCCTGTTTTTCTACATTCCCTATTATTTGGTACTTTCAGTCTCTAATTTTGGTACTTTCAGTTTACTTTTCCCCATTGGAAGTGTGTGAAAGAGGAGTTCTGGATCATTTTGTTTCCTAAGGACCAGTGCTTCTGGAAAGCTCTGTCTACAGTTTGCACCCTTGTTCCCCACACAGTAGGTAGATAAAGCATAGAGGACTTGACTGGGCTTCCCTTCTGCCCTTAAAGTATAGGAAGTGCCTAAAAATATTTGTTGAGACCCCTTCTCCATCAAAACTCACACAACATCATTTCTCTCTCTCTGTCACAGGTTCTTGAAATATAAATACATATGCCAGTGATTTTCATATATTAAAAATATCTCCATCTTGAACATCAAAGGACATTTAACAATTTTATTTGGTGGCAAATAATTCAATTAAAATTTAAAATGGCCAAGGTTCAACTCAGTTTTTTCACCAAGCCTAATCCTTACACCATGCCTCCCTTCTTAGTCAATGACACCATCATCTATCTAATTGCTCAAACTGAAAACTTAGAAGTTCTTTATAATTCTCTTCTACCACTCCCACATTCAATCCAACCACTTCTATTAATTTCTATGTCAAGTTCTTTCTGATTTCCCTCCTTCTTTCTTTTTTCCACAGCTACCACTCTTGTTCAGGCCACCTTCATCTCTTGCCTGATCCACTAAAATTACCTCTTCCAGTGAAGAGGCAATTTACTGCTTCTTCTCTTGACTTTACAAACCATCTCTAGCCAGCAGTCAAGGCAATCACCTGAAATCAAAGAACAAAATGCCCTCCACTATTAGAGACTTTCAGTAGTTCTTAGTGGAAAACTCAAATTCATGAATACAGTGATATATAAGGCCAACAAGGTCTCGTCCCTCTCTGTCCTTCCTTCCACATGCCTCCCAGCCTCTGGGACAGTCTATGTACAGGGGACTCATTCCTTGATCTTTTCATGACTCCTTATAATTTAAGACTCCATCTCTTCCTCATAGACCCATCCTGATCATTACTCTTAACTAGAGTGGCACTGAGCCACTCCCTGCAATATCATCCATTCTATTTTTATTCTTCCTTGTGCAATGCTGTCTCTGTGCCCCACTAGAATGTTGTCTCCATGAGAATTAATCTCTCATCAATTTTACTCTATACTTGTAGTGGCTGGGATAAACTAGGTGCCCACCAAGATCTGTTGAATTAATGAATGGATAGGGTAAAGTTTAGAACAAATTGTAAGTTCAAGTGAAATTTTCTTTCAGTCTGTATGATATATGGAAGCTACTTAAGGTGAGACAACACTTGTCTGTAACTGCAACAGCAATTCTCAAACTTTTTAGTCTCAGAACCTTTTTACATTCTTAAAATTTATGAAGGGTCCCAAAGTATTTATGTTCAAGTGGATTATGTCTACAGATACTGGTACTATTAAGAAGATAAGGAATGTTTTAAATATTCATTTTAAAACAATAATAAACCTATTACATATTGACATAAATTATATTTGAATGAAAAATTACTAAATGAAAAAAATTTGTGAGCAGTGGTACACTTTGAGAAAGTTGCTTTTCAGTGCTCCTTAGCAAAAATTCTATTGAATGAGTGGATAGGTGGGCTCAAATATTTAAACCAAATATTTAAATATTTAAAGTTTTTGAAGTCATGTGACCTCTTCTCAGGAATGTGGGTAGGTAAACCAGACCTCTATCCTTAAATTATATTTTGTCTTGTAAACCAACATTGCCTCAATTTTCTGAAAAAAAGAAAATCACACACACAGACACACAAATAGGAGCCTTTTGCAAGAAGAGGTCGCATTGGCCCCTCAGTTCCTCTTCTGGCTCACAGCCTACCACTCACCTGCCGCCTTTCCCACATTGTCTTTGTCCCTTTCTCCTAAGATGTCCCTTTAAAAAAAAGCAAAGAAATGCAAGTTTAAGAAATGAAAATAAAGTTTAATGTCTTTGGAAAGTAAAATGCACGCAGTATGTCTTTTAAATATGCTCGTTTCTATAATCAGAATCCTTGTATACATTTTAATCCAGGGAATTCCCTTTGAGTTCCCACTCTGCACTATCAATGTTGAAGCCTGGTTTTATCAGGATTTGTTTATTCCTCTTTGTATGTTGAGAAACCAAAGTGGATGTCATATTTTTCTGAGGGTGATACCGAAACCTAAGTTCTTCCGCTTTATAAGAAGAAGCTGCTCCCTTCCTTTCCCCCTTCTCTGGGAGAGGAAATCAACAGAACCAGGATTAAAAATAATGTAGGTGGTCATCTCTGTGCTCGTATTAACGTGACTGAAGCTCCCGAGGCTTTGGGCACGCCTCTTCCATGTTCTGACGTCACTCTATTTTTGTCTTTGAATAGCTCATTGACACAATCGCCTCGGAGATCGGAGAACTGAAACAGGAGATGGTGCAGACAGATGTCAGCCTGGAAAATGGCCTGGAACCCACTGCAAGCCACAGGTGACAGAGGCGACTAGACTAGGTGCCGGGTGTGAGATGGGGCCAAAGTGATCCCTACTGCCTAAGAGGACAGCCCTTTCAGGTTGCTCCTCATGCTTGGGAACCCTGAGCGTGGCAGTTGCTCCAGAAGAAGCTTTCTGTAGGAGGTGGGAGTGGCCTAGGAACCAGTTGTCTGCTTTTTTATTTTAGTCACTTTGAAGGCACTTGAACTTTATACCCTCTCAATTCTTCCTGGCACCAGAACCCGGAAACCTAAAGTTCTATCTGCCATATCCACCTACTCAGTGATGGAAACAGTAACACAGCGGGATCCTCCGTGTGCAAAATAGAATTCAGTGTAGCCCGTGTCAGTCTCCAGGAGGTTTAAAGGGGAGCACTAACAAGGATGGACTCGTTTTGCGTTCTCAGGTCAGAAAAACCCCCGCGCTTCCCGTAGCTTGCATGGTGATCCGATGTATTAGACACTGACGTGGTTATAAGCGACTTAGACTGTGCTAGTTTGGGACGTTGTGCACTTTCTGCGCATGCTCTGAGTAGGTTGTCCGGGAATGATCTTTATTCCGAAATGGGGGTGAAGAGGTCGGTGGAAGTGGCAGGTTCGACGAGATTGCCAAAATCCCTTCTAGCACTTGAATCAGTAATTCGTTGGATCAGTAATTCGTTGCCAACAAAGAAAACAACATATAACTACTACAAAAACCCGACATGGTCACTTGTTGCCTTGGTGTCCATATTTCATTACCAGCTTCTTTCTCAGGAAATGGGGTGGAGGTTACCTGGTGCAGAGTGAGGGTGAGATTTGTAGAATGAGTTTTGCTTGCAATTCATGAGACAGGCAGGAATCTTGTGAAGGCTGGTGCTGGCTGTCCAGGTGTGTTTCAAACCAGCTCAACTAGTTCTCCACCAGGCTGAGGGGAGAGTGTGCAACCCCAGTGAAGCTCTTTGCACTGGAAGGTAGTACTTTTAACTCCTGTGTCTCTGAAGGAACTATCTCCCCTGTAAGCTGTTAAAATTCTATATGCTCCCACTTCTTTTCCTTCTTTATGTAGACAAGGGTAGACCAGATGATCCCCAAGGTTCTTGCAGCAGCACCTATGAACAGTTTCAGCTGGTTAATTCCAATAAACTAAACATATCTACAATGATTGTTGATTACAGACTTTCTGTTTCATATACAGAGTCGCTCCAAACTCCATGGAAACTTAGCCAGAGGGCTTCTCTTTACTCTTTCTTTGGTAAGAAAAATTGAATTGGCTGTCCAACCAATAACCAAAGAGTAAAGAGAGCTTTAATGTCACTGATTTCTCCTATATCTAGGAACTTTATGAGATGTTTCTTGAGCTCCACACAAAACAGCAGCAAGGGTATTGACCAACCCTCCATGCATATCAGCTATAGAGGAACTTTCGGTTACAGGAAGGAATGATAACCCACTGTAGCCCTCAAAATCTCGGTCTATGACTGCTATTAGGATCCGGGTAGGTGGGCTGGGCAGTTATTTCCTCTTTAATCTTCAGCGCCTTTTTTCATCTTTTTTAAATTTAAGAATCACTATAAGTACCCCATATTTTTTTCATATTAATATAGCTGCTTCTATTTTCATTGAAGTAATCTTGGTTTATAGCATTATATGGATTTCAGTATTTTGTATTATAAATCAATATCTGTGTTTACTACATATTACTCATCCCCAAAAGTCTAGTTTCCCCATCCTGTTTCCCCCTTCCCTTCTGGTAACCACTGTTTTGTACTTGTAATCTAAGTGTTTGTTTTGTTCATTCATTTTGTTTCTTTGATCTACCACATGAGTGAAATCATGTGGTATTTTTCTTTTTTCTTACTTTCTCACTTAGCGTAATACCCTCTAGTTCCACCCATATTGTTGCAATGACAAGATTTCTTATACATATATTGATTTATAGCAGAGTGATTTTCCATTGTGTTTATAGTTGTTTTCTTGACTCTTCTGTGGATGAACATGGGGATACATGGGGATACGATGAACATGGGGATACATGGGGATACGATGAACATGGGGATACATGGGGATACGATGAACATGGGGATACGTTGAATGTTATGTTGGGTAATACAGAAGTTATGAAATTTCAAAGGCAGTTTGCTTAGTTCATTTTTTTTAATAAGGAAGGAAAAGGCATCTTGTCTTTATTTAACAATGTGGATGCCAGCCATTGCTCTAAAAGCATTAGTTATAACTCATTGACTTTTCTAACTGTCCTATGGGATAAAGCTTCATCAAAACTCTTGTTTCGCTTGCATGAGACCTGTGTGATGTGGGAAAAAAGCCAGACCAAAGGGGCAGTGACTTCTGTGCAGGGATCCTTGGCTAATTTTTTTTGAAACTTGGAGCAGTGACTTTGTTTTTAATTTCTCCATTTGCCCCATGGAGAAGTCAGGAGGGCTAGATAACAGAGAGTTAAGGTAAAGGGCTTGTACTATTTCCACAACGAAGGCAGAGTGGAGCAGAGCCATAAGCACAGTAAAGCAGCAGTGAGCCTAGCACAGAGCAAGCAGCCCAAAAAGGAAGAGAGGAAAGAAGAGCATGTCACAAAGGAGGCATTGGCTCCTTTATAGTCAATATTGAGATGAACTTGGCATCCTTAACCTTTTTTTGAATCATGGACCCCTTCTCAGAAGTCTTTTAGATAAATAAAATAGGATGCATAAGGAAATATAGTGAAAGCAATTATTAAAATACAGCGATCAGAATTGTAAAAAGGTGTGACATCTTAGCAGAGGTCTGTATCAACACATCAAATGGTGAGATCTGGAACTGCTGTCACCTGGAAGCAGAGATGAACACAAACAAGACTTCTGCACCAACAATGAGACTCTTTGGGGTTTCTGCTGGTGACAGAATCATAGCTACAGAGATAACTACTGGTATTTGTGGCCTGCATTCAAAATGAAAGTTAATTTTAAACATGGTACTAACAGTAAAGGTGTCATTCTTTTCTTCCCCCCTTTCCTTCTATCTCGAGCCACTGATCTATCAGCATCACCTACACAGTCATTCCACACCCCTTCCTGGGATGTGAATAATGCTGCCATGAACATAGGAGTAGCTCCAGGGACCTCCTTCCTGCTCCTGGTTTCCTCTTACTTCACCTGCTGCTGTCTGCAGACTCCTGGCTGGTTCCTGTCATCTTCCCTTCCCATTAATACTTCAGAATACTTCAAAACATCAGCAAAATAGGGATAATATGAGTTTTATCTCACAGAGTTGTTAGATTAAATGAGTTAACTGCCATAAAGGATTTACAGTGCTGCCATATGGTAAACCTGCTATAGTGCTTAAAATTGGAGCTCTAATTTCCTAAGTAACCCTAAGCAGCTGTTTGGCAGCATTGATAACAGAATGACAGGAAGCACAAACTACCTGATACAGCCCCACTCAACTCGACCAGAGGTTAGAGGATTATGAGAAAAGGATGGTGACTCTCAGTCTGCAGGAGAAAGTTCCACTTAGTAGGTCTTTATAGAACTAGAATAATATGAGCTGCCATACAAGGAAACCTAGTCTCAGTGCTACTCTTAAAGAAACCTTTATACGAGATGTATTTTCACCAAGTAAACACACTACACAACAGCACCCAACTCAACATTTTAAACACCCAAGTGCTTCATTCTAATCAGTCTACCCCCCAAAAGTAATCACTTTTTCCATTCCTGTTATACTTCGTTTTGCCTGTTTTGAACTTTGTATAATTGGAGTCCTATCACAGGTTATTTTAACTCTGGCTTCTTTCTTTCAACGTGTAGGATCATATTCTACTTTTCAAAGACAAGACAGTTTATCTATTTTACTGTTGATGGATATTTGAGTTGTTTCCAGTTTGGGCTATTTTGACTTAAGCTGCATTTTGTTTTCATCTTGGTGAGAACATGTGACACATTTTGGTTAGAAATTTAAGAGTGGAATTTTGGGGGTGGTATGGTTATATAGTCAATGTTAGTAAATAGTCTCAACAGTTTTCTGAAGTCAGGTTGTCAATTTTGCATTGGAGTTCAGAGTTGTACATTTTCATCTGTCCTTTCTATGGCAGGAAGGATGGGTGTGTTGATGCAGACCTTCTGAAACTATGGATGGGTGTGTTGCTGTAGACCTTTTGAAACTATGATGAGTAGAGGCTTGTAAGAATACTTGCATGTTGTGACGAGTCTTTATCTCAGTGCTGTGGAACTCAGGAACAAAAACTATTTTTGTTGCTGCTGATGGTTCTGGATATTTATTTTTAATTTTTTAATTGATTACATATTTTTACATCATTGTATTGAAGTTCTCCCACCATGTCATCCATGAACCATTATCCTGATCCCTTGTGCTCATCCTTCCCCTTAGTTCACTCTTCCTCCCTTCTCCTCCTTTGTTGTCTGCTTTAGTTCTCTTCTCAGTTTATTAGTTTTAACTTTTTCTTGCCTTATGTTTGTTTTCCTTGTATTCCAACATGTAAGTGACACCATCCATTATTTCTGCCTTTCTGGCTTATTTCCACTAACATGATTCCTTCTTGTTCCATCCATGTTGCTGCAAATGACATGAGTTTGTCTTTTCTGTTTGCTGAATAATATTCCATTGTGTAAATACACAACTTTTTGATCCATTTTTTTTTGGTTCGGGTGCATTTGGATTGTTTCTATAACTGGCTATTATAAATAGTGCTGTAATAAACATACAGATATCCTTTTGAATTAGTGTTTTTGTATTCTTTAGTTTGATTCCCAGAAGCACAATTACTGGATCAAATAGTAAGGTAGCTCTATTTTTAGTAATATGAGGATCCTCCACACAGCTTTCCATAGTGACTGGACTAATTTGCATTCCCACTAGCAGTGTAGAAGTTTTCCTTTTTCTCTACATCTTCATCAACACTTGTTGCCTGTTGTGTGTGTGTGTGTGTGTGTGTGTGTGTGTTTGTGGGAGAGGGGCACCTTATTACCATTGTGAAGTGATATCTCATTGTGGTGTTGATTTGCATTTCACTGATTTTAAGTGAACTTGTTTAAGTTGAACATGTTTTCATATGCCTGTTGGCCATTTGTATTTTCTTTTTGAAAAAGCATCATTTAAACTCTTCTGCCCATCTTTTGACTGGGCTTTTTGTTTTTGTTGAGTTGTGAATTCTTTGTGGATCTTTGATATCAGGCCCTTATCAGTTGCATGGAGTGTAAAACTTTTTTTCCATTCAATTGGGTATCCCTCTATTTTGGATATTGTCTCTTTTGCTGTTCAGAAGTTTTTATTTGATGTAGTCCCAGCTGTTTATGTTTTCCTTCATTTTCTCTGCTTCTGTGAATGTTTCCTGAAAGATACTTCTGTGGTGTAAGTTATGAAATGTTTTATCTATGTTTTCTTTAATGAATTTTATGGTTTCATGTCTTATGTCCAAGGCTTTTATCCATTTTGAGTTGGTTTTTGTGTATGGTGTGAAGAAGCAATCTAGATTTATTTTTGCATGTAGTGGTCCAATTTTCCCAGCACCATTTATTGAAGAGACTGTCTTTGTTTTGCTGTATATTTTTTACTCCTTTATCATAGATTAGTTGACCATATATGTGTGGGTTTATTTCTAAGCTTTTGATTTTTTTCCATTGATCTTTGTGCCTGTTTCTGTTCCAGGACCATGCTATTTTAATTATTCTGACTCTGTAATATAATTTAAAGTCAGGAAGTCTAATACCTCTATTCTCTTTCATTTTGGTCTGTAGGGCTTTTGGCTATTCAAGGTTTTTTGTTATTCCCTATGAACTTCAGTAATATTTGTTCTATTTCTTTAATGAATGTCATTAAACTTTGTATTGGAATTGCATTGAATCTGTAGATTGCTTTTGGAAGGAAGCCATTTTTGATAATGCTAATTTTTCCAATTCATGTGCAGGAGATATTTTTTCATTTCTTTGTGTCTTCTATTTCTCTTAACATGTTTTATAGTTTTCTTCTGTTAAGTTTATCCCCAGGTATTTAATTTTCATTGGTACAATTATAAATGGAGTGGTTTTCCTAATTTCTTCTTTTCAGACTGTTATTTTGCTTATACAAAGGCATTGATTTTTATGTGTTGATTTTGTAACTGACTACTTAACTGAACTGGTTTATTGTTTTCCTGTTTAGTTGTTAGGGTTTTCTATACATATTACCATATCATCTGCAAACAGTAATAATTTTTCTTCTTTCTCTATTTGGATTCCTTGTATGTCCTTCTCTTGCCTTATTATTCTAGCTAAGACTTCCAGATTATATTGAAAAACAGTGGTGAATGTGGACAGCTTTCTTTTGTTTTTGATCTCAAAGGGCAGGCTTTCGGTGTTGTTGTTTTTTGTTTTTTGAGGTTTTTTTGCTATTTAGGATGATATTGGCTGTGGGTTTGTCATATATTGTTCTTTTATATTCTTTTTAATCCTAAAAATTTCGAAAAACCATCACAAATGGATGTTGACTGCTTTCTCAGCATCTACTGATGTGATCATATGTTTTGTTGTTGCTGTTGTTGATGTGTTGGATTACATTTATTGATTTTTGGGCCTTGAACCATCCTTGTTTCCCTGGGATAAATCCCACTTGATCATGTTGTATTATCTTTTTAATACATGCTGAATTCTGTTTGCTAGGATTTTTTTTTTTTTTTATAATTTTCACGTCTGTGTTCATTAGGGAGATTGGTCTGTAGCTTTCTTTGTGTTATCTTTGTTTAGTTTTACTATTTAATGTGATGTTGGCTTTGTAGAATGTATTTGGGGGTATTCTTTATTTTTTGAAAGCGTTTTTGTAAGATAGACACAGTTCATCTTTGAACATCTGATAAAACTCTATATATCTTTCTGGTTCAGAGCTTTTATTTGGGGGGAGAGTTTTGATTTTTTTTTTTTTTTTGTCTCACTGTTTTTGCCTGTGGAACCGCAGGCTCACGTTGCCCAGGGTACCATGGACTCAAGTGATCCCCAGCCTCAGCTTCTCAGGTAGCTGGGATAATAGGTGGGCGTCACCACGCCCAGCTATTTTTTGGAATTAGGTCTGGTCTTGCTGTGTTGCCCTGAGCGGGACTCAAACCATGATCCCTAGACCCTGCAGCTTCATAGGCTGAAGCTTACAGGCATGAGCTAGATTTTGCTGTTTGTGATTGGTTTGTTTAGGCTTCCTATGTCTTCTTTAAACAGTTTAGGATGACTGTATAATTCTAAAAATTTGTCCATCTTATCAAGTTTGTTGAACTTGTTTGCATATAAATGTCCATAATAATCTCCAATTATCCTCTGAATTTCTGCTTTGTTCATTGTTACGATAATGTGATATAATTTAAAACTATAATTTAAAGATAAGATAATTTCTTATCTTTCATTTATGATTGTATTTGCTGATTTTTCTCCCTTTTATTCTTTGTGACTCTGACTAGAAGGATATTTATATTGTTAATCACTTCAAAAAAAAACCCAGCTTTTGTCTCACTGATCTTTTGAATTCTTTTTTTTATTTCTATTTTATTTATTTCTGTTTGAAGTTTTACTATTTCCTTTCTTCTACCAGGTTTGGATTTTTGGTGTTGTTCCTTCTCTAATTCTCTCAAATGTGAGATTAAATTGTTTGTTTGTGTATTTTCTTATTTCTTGACATGGAACTGTATTGCTACGTACTTTTCTCTTATTTCTGCTTTTGCAACATATCATGGGTTCTGGAAGATTGTGTCCTCGTCATTCATCTCAAAGAATTTGTTCTTCTTTGATTTCCTCATTAATCCAATAGTTTTCCAAAAGTGAGGGTTTCAGTCTCCATGAGATGGGAGGTTTCCTACCCTTCTTTTCATGCTTGTTTTCTAGTTTGATGCCTTTATGGTCAGAAAAAATGGATGGTATTACTTCAGTCTCAATGTATTTGTTGATGCTGGTCCTGTGGTCCAGTACATGATTGATCCTGGAGATGCAGTGTCTGATGTCTATTAAACCCATTTGTCTTAGATATTAACTTAGAATTAGTGTGTCCTTATTTACTTTTTGTTTTATTGATCTCTCTCTTGGTGAAAGTAGGGTGTAGAAATCTCCTACTACATATGTATTTTCTCTATTGTCTTTTTTCAGAGATGCTAGCAATTGTCTAATGTATTTTGGTTCACTTTTATTTGGTGCATACATTTTGATTTGTGTTATATCTTCCTGGTGCATTGAACTCTTTTATTTTTTTTTAATTGTATAAGTTTTGTTTACATTTCCTTTTTTCTTGCCTTTTGGGTGTTTACCCCCTTCCCCCTTGGCCCCCCCCATATTCCATCTCTTCTTTCACTGCCAGTTATTGGTCAATTTATAGTTCATTGCTTCTTCCTCGTCTTTCCTGCAACAATGTTCTTTTGCCTGGTGTAGACGTGTTTCCCTGGGACACAGTGGCTGGTGCTTAGTTTTCCTGGTGCTTAACTTTCCAGGTGGGTAGCCAGTTCATGCATGTTTACAAACATGTATCCTTTTAGTGCCTCCTCCTTCTTGTCTACTCCACCCCAGTTTCTGTCCACATTTTGCTTCTTCTTTGTTTTGTAGTTCAGTCTCTGGCATTGGGAGCCTTTCTCCCAGCCAAAGTTTCTTGAATGGGATAAGCACTGGCAGATGGTTGGTCCTGTTCATCGTGGGGCCACTGTTCATCTCTGTGGCTTTCCTCTCCTGGTGAAACGGGAAGGGGCTTAACTCGCACTGAAGGCATCTCTAAACCAGAAATTCCATTCTGGTCTGTGGAAACCTTGGTGGTTGTATTTCTGAGACAGTTTGTCTCACAGCTCTGTGTCCCATGGGTCTGAAATGTTTGCTTGTTCTGGGCTTTACTTCTTTCTTCTCACCTCCTTCTTCATGTGCATCTGCTGCTTAATTAGTGATTTAGTTGTTTCTGGTGAGGATGGACTGGATTTGGAAAAGACCAGAGGGAGTGACCCTTCCCTACCTGCACATTGCCCTCCACCATGCCTGCCACCACTTACCTCCCCATTGGCCCACTGACAGTCCCTCCTGGCTGGTGGAGGGGGGATCCCCAAGAGAACTCTGTATTGAATCTTGATCACTATATAGTGATCATCTTTTTCTCTTGTCACCTTTTGCAGTTTGAATTTAGCTTAAAATGTGACTGTACCTGCCATGAAGACTATTTTTGATGGAGCATCATATTTTTCACATGTCTAAGGTCAAGGCTAAGGACACAACAAATTCTGACCTCAAAAGCAGTTCATTTGGGTGATATTTTATGGAAACTGTAGTCATAGGATTATTCAGTGGAAGAGGTAAAATATAAAATATCTAGAAATTGGTATTAAAGTATAAATATATATACACACTTTTTATTACTTATATTTTTGGTTTGGAATCTTTGATCTGATAACTGAAGCAAGAGAAAAACTGGCAATAAAACTCCCATTGCTTCTTAAAGAATTCTTAATTAATTTGCCTTTGTTCAGTGTTTATCACTGAGAAATGTTCATCATTTTATGAACTGATTGACCAAAATCATTCTCTGAATTACAACTAAGAGATGTATCTACCTGAATCTGATACACTTACCTTTGGAACCTTAAGTCTGCCTTTGAATGCAGAATATACCTACATCTAGTACAGTTTCCTGTATTAAAAAAATTATGTCCTCAACTTCAATGACTTTAAGCAGAGAATTCAATGTTATTTTACTTTATTCCTTTCTGTATTTTCCCTTTGAAATATCGACCATTAAGTTACTGTTCATTTTTTTAGATCCACTTCTGCTTTTCTGAAGATTTTGGAGAGTGTTCATGAGATCATTTAGAAGTCAATATAAGTCACTGGAAGCAAAACTTATTTTGCATCTAATGCAGTATCCTTGTCTGATGCAGTTTTAGCAAGCAAAATCAGTATTTTCCTTTTTTTTCATATCTGGAAATGTTTACACATCAGCCATTTGTTCAGAGCTGTGACCCATGCTAAGGTTCCACAGCATCAGAGAGGATACTGCTTTCCTAGAACCAGTTGTGCCCATCAACTGGTTGCCTGTGAGCTCCAGTCTGGTTTTCCCATTGCCTGTGAGCTCCAGTCTGGTTTAGCTGAACATAATGTTAGGTATAGCTTACTGTGTCCCATGTTGTAAGCCCCTTTATAAAGCAGTTGGTGTTTGGTGTTATCAAAGTTTATGATCCCTCCTTAGACATGGTCTATTTTTCTTATAATTGTTAATGCACATATTCACTAATTCTTGGATATTTATCTTGCTTGCCTATCACATTCTTTCTCAAAGAATATCTGCTGGGAAAACAGGATAGAGAAGTACTTAAGGTGGATTGAGACTGTGTTCTGAAAGAAACTTGGAAAATCCATTTATCTGAAATGCTTGAGTGATACCATAAGCACAGCTACTCTCCTTCAGTGGGGGCATGGGGGACCAGATCCTTTGGGTGGCACACTTTGTTCATAATTAAAGGAAGTCACATAGCAGTTACATTGTTGTAGTACATTTTCCTATCGTGTCACTTGAGGATATTATGCTATGACTAGTGTGATCAATTCCCCCTTAAAGTGCCTCTTAATTTTTAGCCATCAGGAGTGAAACACAATTTTAAGGAATAGAATTCTTTGATTTACCAGTCCTTTGCTCATACTAACACAGATGTGACAATATTAATTTTTAAGTTAAGGAAATCCTTATTTTGGGGAGTGTTCTTTGTTAAAATACCTAGACAATGGAGCCTGAAGTTTTCTTGCCACCTCAGGGAGAAAGAACTGTAAACAAGTGAGTATCATATATTGGAATGAGGATGTAATGGAGGACTATACCAGAAGTATAAAGGTGTATTCCACGTATACTATAGACTGCAGGGAAGAAGCAGATAATTCTGGGTAGGAGATGGTTTTAGAAAAGATGAGACCCCAAAGTCATCAAACTTAAAGAATGAGTTAAACAAGTCTAAGTAAAGCCACCAGATCAAAATGCCCCAAAGGGCTGTTTATTCTGTCTTAACTGATGATATCTGTCATAATGAAGAAGGTTTTTAAGATTGTTTGATACCCAAAATAAAACATGTTCATTGTGGAAAAATCACAATTGCAAAAACATAAAAAAGCTGCAGACATAAGCATTACCATAACCCAATCCTTGGATAGAAACACTTTTATTTTTTAGTTTTTCTCCTTTGTTTTGGTGTGCATCCTTCCAAAGTTTTCAATGTGGCTAACAGATCATGCAGGACTTCTCGCTGACTTGTAAGGGTGTCTTTGATCAGCTTAGAAATACATGGTGTGTCTTAGAAATTGATTCCACTTTTCTTGAAGAATATCACCTTCCACTTCAGTGGCTGGCTTTTCTGTCAACTAGAAACTTGGGGACACGTAATTTTAACACTGGCATATTTCATAGTTAGGTATATTTTACAGCATTATTTGAGGTATTGGTTGCTGATTCTGCCACAAATACTGCTCAGTTAAAATGCAGTTGGGATTTAGTTTAGCTATGAAATGACACCTATGTGGCCCAAAGCACTTTAGATTGAGAACTACAAACCCACAAAATGCTTTCCTTGAAACCACGTGCATGCCCCTGCTCAGGCTCAGAGGTCAGCAGATGGACCCAGACTCCAACTGTTCTACTCCTTCAATTTTCAGATCCAAGGGTAACCAGGACAATAAGTTCTTTGTTCCCACTTCTTAGTTTTACAGGAACAAATGAATGCCCCTGCCAGCATTGACTCCATATCTGCCCTTTCATCTCTAGCTGGAGAGTCAGTGAGAGGAAGTTCGTAAGCAAAAAAGCCACCAAATCTTTCTCCTGTCCAGAAAATGTCAATGCTTCCTCCCCAGTAGCAGCCTTGTGTTTTTGTTCCCATTTCTGTGTAGTCTTTCCTCTTAGTCCTTGGTAGATAGAGCTCAAAACTCACCAAGGTCCTTGAAAGTTTTTCGCAAAAATCCTCCTGCAATATGCTTTTAGAAATTTTGTGAGGGAGTTGAAGATTTCTCTCTCCTTTGGCCATGAAGGAATTAAATTCATAACCCAAAATATCTTAGTGAGTCTTTCCTTTCTGAGATAAAAGAACAAAAAGACCTTGAGGAATTCAGCTATCCACTTCTGTGGTGTGAAAAAACTGCAGAAGTCTGAACTGAGCCCATTTTGACCTCCAGTGAGAAAATAAACCTATTGGCTTTCTAATAACCACTGCCAACTTGGGTAAATGCACAGTGATCCTTATGAAAATATCCCTTCCCTCACACCTCAAGACTCCTTAAAAGTTTTCTCAACTCACAGGCAATTTTTCTGCTATAAACTGAAAAATTAGCTAGGGCAAGTCTGGATCTTCCTTCTTCTTGACAAATGTTACAGATGCTACAGTAGGGGTTTAATCCAGCTTCCCAAATTCTAAATTTTCAGAAAATAATTAGATATCAACTACCAGGTATTTTTGAAATTGAACCATTTCTGGGAACTTTGTGTTATGTTTATGTATGAAAATATGCATATACTTATATGTGCTTACAGCACATGTATACACATACAGCACATGTACATACATATAACAAAGTTCCAAGAAATGTTTATATGTGTGTGTGTATATGTACATGTATGTGTATATACATGTATATACATTCATATATATATGAATTCATATATATATATATGCCAGAAATTTTTATTAGATGGATCTCTTTAGTCTGAGCTCTTGTTGTCTCCATCTCTCTATATAGGAGGTCTACCTAAAAATGTGTTTTTCAGAAACCATTGGTGCTTGACCCATTACTTCTCTTCCTTCAGCTCAAGTAAGTCCCACTAAGCCAGTCGTTGTGGCCACTGCTTGGCATTTGGAATGTGTTTGTTTTCCTTTTGATTCATAGACAAGGAACTACTGGTCCCAAAGCAAAACCATGATGGACACAGTTCTGACTTCTATCTGGTCCTACATTGGCCCCTTACAGCTGGAAGCCAAAGCCCTCAGACAGTGCCATGTCCCAGGCTGCGCCATTCTTGCCATTGCAGCTGGTTGTGGCAACATCATGTGAAAAGGCTTTGTTAAGCTGGGGCAGCTGAAGATGCTACATAGACAGAATGAGGAAGGGAGGACGCCAGAGAGGCAGGATATGCAGAATTTCAGTACATAGATATCAGAAGTGCTTTTAATCTTTTTTCCATGTGTAAATTGAATGTGACAAACCCCAGGATCAATGTTGAGACAAGACCATGAAGCTAGGTGAAGAATGCTCCAGCTACAGGGACCTGTCAAGAGATATCCAATAGTTCATAGTAATTGCTGGCAAGCAGGCCCCCAAATTGTTTACAGAGCAGTTTTTGTGGGTCCTAAAATGGAAACACATTGCTTTTCTTTCTTTTTGTGAATATTGAGAAGCTAGGAAACAATGAAAAAGACATCCTAACTCCTAAGCAGAACCTTGACCCAGTTCCCTAGTTGTTCCAGGCTCTTAGAATCAGTTCTTCTCAGGTTTTGTTTCAGTAACACATTGATTGCTTTTATCAACAAAAATGCACTTTTCATTATTACTGGCCAGGCATGGTGGTGCGCACCTGTAATCCCAGTTGCCTGGGTGGCTGAAGCTGGGGATCACTTGAGTCCATGGGTTCAAGACAACCCTGGGCAGCACAGCAAGACCTAATCTCTTAAAATGAAAAAAAATTTTAATGCACCTTTTAAGGTAGGGAAACTGATAATGAAAGGCATGTAGTGGTGGGCCATGACCTCATAGTGCTGAGGAGTCACCTGAGGCTTTGATATAGGTTTAACTGCAAACATTCTCTCCATCAAAACACTGAAATTGATGAGGCTGAGCAGAGCTAAATTTGGAATTGACCAGCTGAACTATAACATGTCTTATCAAAAGATAGCATCTTGATATTGATGTGTCCACATGTGTAAGAAATGGTGGTTTAAAATCCAGCTAAGAAAGATTTAATATTAGTTGAATGCCAGTATCCCTATAGTGTGTGGTTGAGTTTTTTCAGTCCTCATTTGTATGCCTGTAACTGAAGGGAACTTTCCTGCTAATTCTACCTTCTCCTCTTCTAGCTCTTCTGTGCTCAACCATTGGATGCATATCAGCTGCTTTGGTTAAAACCTTAAATCTCATTTATAGTGTTGGAATAAGCCATTCTCTTTGGGGCCATGTAAGTGCAGCACCTATCATCAATATCTTGTGTTTTTGATAGGCATAGAATTGAATAACACTTTAGCTTGACTTTATACAAAGTTAAATTCAGTAATAAAAAATTCTGCTCTTTTATAATTCCACCTCTATCTTTTGTAAGTCATATCCACAAATCACATTTTTATATATCATATCCCAAAACCATGAGCTAAAAGACTAAATCTCAGCATTGACTTTTATCTTTCTTAATCTATTGATTATATATACTTTATTCTTTTATTTTTGTATGCTCCATGGTTCTCCTAGTTCTCCTACTACCATACCATCTGTGAAACGTCTCCTTAATCCCTTGTGTTCCCCTGGTTTTGCATTAACTTTTATACCTAAACTCCATTCCTGGCCAGTCATTAGTAAGCTGGAATGGGCATTCATGAGCAGTGAGGAAGGAACTACTGAAAGTTTAAATTTGGTATGCCCAGGCCATGCCCTCTGCACACCCCCCCCCCAAGATGGCCAAAGATCAGGGAACTCTTGGGGAGCTGTCCTGATTTTTTCCACCCATTTCCTAATAGATGCAGACAAGAACCCTTTGTCTCTTGAGATTGGGACTCAGCAACTGAATTCTGCTGTTGAGCCCTTGCTGAGGATATGTTTGAATCAGAGATGATACATGGGGAGCCCAGAAAGAAACCAATAAACAGATCCAGCTTTTCTTCCTTCTCAGTCCCAAGGAATAAACATATTGTCTAAAGATCCCCACTACACCCATCAAGCCTGAAGCAGGCATTCTTATGTCAATGCCTACCCTGGGGTAGGCCTGAGTACAGCATAGGGATGAAGCAAGGCTTGTTAAAGAGATACTGCAATGTCAAGAAAAATGGGGTAAATGCTCCAGAGGTGAACAGAAAGAGAAAAGGGAAACCAGTGGATCGGAAGTTGACATGCAGCTGAAGAAAATAGGGGAGGAGACAGGTTTGAGCTTGGTTTTAAATGAGTTATTTTTGTTAGCAGACATCAAGAATAGTTTGAACACAGCTTGGGAGACATTGAGACTGGGGCTCAGCACATGCCACCACACCCAGCTATATTTTTTTGGAACTAGGTCTCGCTATGTGCCCCCGGCGGGACTCGAACCGCTATCCCTGGCCCTGGGGCAGCTTCCTAGGCTGCCGCTTACAGGCATGCACCACCATGCCTGGCCTATAGTGTCCATTAAGAAAGCATGAAGAAATTATAAAATACCTGTCTCCATATCTCCTCTAAAGAGTTTTGTTTTGTGTCTGACGCCTTCATTCTGTAGTAGGTCTGCAGCTCTTTGTGAGGAAGAATAGCTGTGTGATGACTCTTAAAGCGTAATTAAATTCTAGACAAACTCAAATCTTGAGCTCAGCTTTTGTTGTTTACTTTGCTTTGTACTGTTTTCTTGATGAGGCTGGCAACCTGTAAACAATAACCAGCCTGATCAGCTCAGCTCAATTCATATTTTTTTAATTAAATACTTACCATAGAAACAAGAAAAAACTTAGTTTTCTTTTTTTTCTTTGAGACTAGGTCTCACTATTTTTTCCCTGTGGCCCTGTGGAGTCGCAGGTTCACTGTTGCCTGAAGTACCACAGACTCAAGCAATCCCCAGCCTCAGCTTCCCAGGTAACTGGGATTACAGGTGCGCACCACCATGCCTAGCTATTTTTTTGGAACTAGGTCTTGCTATGTTGCCCTGGGCGGGACTCAAACCGTGGTCCCTGGTCTCTACTGTGGCTTCCCAGGCTGCCGTTTACAGGTACATGCCACCGTGCCCAGCTAAAAAACTTAGTTTTCTTAAAAGTCTCAAAGGTCCACTGGAAACCCCAGTTGTCAGGCTGTAAGTTTGAGTTATAAGCAGCCTTTTGAAGTCCACAAGAGGCCTGCCAGCCACTATCATCTAACATCAGAATTGTCCTGGAAGGAGCAGGCAAAGCAAGAGTCCCCTTCCACACTTTTGTAGAGCCTGAGATAGGAGATTAGGTATACTCCCTTGGACCAGGAATTAATGAGTGGGAAAGATGATAAAGATAGAAAGACAAACTATTTTAGCAGATTGTGATAATGCTTCCTCATGCTGACTAGTCCTGCTGACTCAGTCATCCAGATGTCTCCAGGTGACTTAATTTACAGAGCCCATCAGTTCCTCAAAGTAGAAGCAAAACATGGCACCTGAATAAAATAAAAGGTTGGTTTATTTGTGAAGCTCAGTTACAGATGTACCAGACCAGGGCAAATGGGATATGTTTGTGCTGAGGCACAAGTACTCATACGTGGGGCACATTCTAGGGAGACAGAGAACCATGGCATTAAGGAATGCTTTACTTCTTACCATCACTGCCCAACTCATTTAATTCCAGAGGACTGGCTACTCATTCTACACTAATATTTTTAAGATGAAGCGTAATTTAACAGTCTTCTGTAGAAAGGAAAACTCTTGGTACATTTTAAATACTTTTTTTTTTTTTTGAGACTAGGTTTTTGCTATTTTTGCCCGTGGAACCACAGGCTCTTGTTGTCCAGGGTGCCACAGACTCAAGCAGTCCCCAGCCTCAGCTTCCCAGGTAGCTGGGATTACAGGCGCATGCCACCATACCCAGCTATTTTTTTTTTTTTTGGAACTAGGTCTCACAATGGGCCCCAGGAGGGACTCGAACCGCGATCCCTAGCCCCGGCCACTTCATAGGCTGAAGCTTACAGGCACGAGCCACTGTACCCAGTGACATTTTAAATACTTAAAGGAAATAATTTTTGTTCTTAGTATCAAGCACATCTTACCATGGAGTTTGAAAAAAATTGTCTAAAAAATACAACTGTTCAGCTGAATGATGGTGTGTTTTTAATCACACAGAGAGAAAATGTGGAGGCATTTTTGGGGTTTTTACAGTCCATGTCCTAATTCTGAGAACAGAACCTTTTATAACACTGCACCAATGCTGAGACCTATTAGCCAAATGGTCAGGTACCACATTGTTGACAGTATTAATTTGACATTTGACTTTGTGTATAGGCCCCTTGAACTTTACTTGTTTTCTTTCTTTTAACAACCTGATTTTGATTTTAATATCTGTAAGACTGTTGACTGAATTTACTGCAGCAGTATCTTCTTTTCTGTACTAAGACCCTCACACCAATTTTGTTCTTTTGTTGTTGTTTGTTTGTATTTAATGTAATGTCATGTTAATTTGTTTGAAAAGAAACTGGTCTGTAAAGTCTAATACACCTTCTATGTGATTGGGAAATGCAAGGAGTTTTTATGAATATTTTTGCCCATACCCTGGTCATTAGAAGCTGCATCAATGTTTTGGAAGCTGTGCTTCTAATGGAGTTCTGAATTAAGACAAGAGTGAACATCATTTGCAAGCTGTGCTGCAAATTAATTGGTTTCTCTGAGATTAAGTTGAGTCTATGAAATTTGATAAAACTAGACTCAGATCTGCCTGGCTGCCCTACCTCAGCATGCTCTTCCTGCAATCACTTGTTCTTGCACTCTTCTGGCTACTCATACCTGGCCTAGGAACAAAGGGAATACATCATGTGGAAAAGCCATTCTTATCCCATACTCTGAAAAGCCTTAAATCGGAGCCAACAGAGGATAACTGGTGCTAGAAAGCACTGTCCCCCATCCAGCCTTCTCCAGAGTAGGGAGAAATATCTGCTGGTCTGCTTTGAAGTCACAAGGCTCCAGAATGGTTAAAATTGGTGTGAGTTATACTGATCTATAAGATACAGTATATTGGTATATGAGATATGTTATAAGAGTTTTGCAGTGCTTTCCATTTTGGGGGTACTCAGTACTCATTTGCTTAGTGTTTTCACTTGTGGGTCTCACTGAATCCATATCTGAGCTTCATTTCTTTATGAATACAGTCCTTAGATGCATGAAAATAGTCATACTGTTTATTTGTTTATTTATTTTGAAATAGAAATATTTTTTAAGATAATGAATTTGTACTCATAAAAGTACAACCAGGTTGTATTTTCCATTTTCTACAAACTATTTTGAGTAATTTCAAATAATCCAGAAAAGTTGTAAGAATAGTACTGTAGACCTACACTTACCAGTTGTGAAGATTTGGCCACACTTGCTTTATCTCTCTTTATTTTTCCTTTCCTTTATTTTGGAGGAGAATAGGTCAACCATTTCATGTTTTCAAACATTCATGTTTCTCCTAAATTTTTCAGTATGCATCTCTTAATAATAAGAGCATGTTTCATAACCACACTAACCATAATCATAATTAACAACTATAATAATAGCATTCACAATATATAGGTGTTAATAAAATATCACCTAATAAAAATGTCTCTTTATATTCCCAATTGTCTTTTTCTTAAAAAAAAATTCTAATAGTATATGTGACTAATTCTATGCAGTCCATATAGTTATCACATCTCTTTCTTTTCTTATCATATTTACTTGTTTGTTTATTTGTTTGTTTGTTTATATTTTGTATCGTATTCCCCAGGGTTCTCTAACCATCATGTCATTTGTTTTAACTTTTCCTTGATCTTTTGTTTGTTTTCCCTATACCCCACCTATAAGTGAGACCTTCAGTTTTTGTCTTTGTGGCTTATTTCTGCTAGCATGATTGCTTCCAGACCCATCTATGTTATCAGTGAATCTGTCTTTTTGATTGCTAAAATTATTCTATTGTGTAAATATGCCATAACTTTTTTCATCCATTCATCAGTTTTGGGACATTTGGGTTGTTTCCAAATCCTGGCTGCTGTAAATAGTGAAGTATCCTTTTGAATCAGTGTTTTGGTATGCTTGGGGTAGATTCCCACTAGTGGAATTGCTCTTATTTTCTTTCTACATAAAATAGTCCTACAACCTTATATAAAAAGAAAACAAAACTTTGCTGACTTTGGCATTTTTGAATAGTTCGGGCTAGAGGTTTTGTACCACAGAAAGTATCTGAATTTGACCTTGTCCGGTTTTGTCTCTCTGTATAGATTCAGGTTAAATGTCTTATGGGGCAGGAATGCTTCTAAGAGAGTGTACCTCAGAGCATCACATCAGAGGTATATAATGTCAAGTATGTCATTTTTGGAGCTCTTAACACTGATCACTTGACTAAGATGGTGTCTGCTAGCTTTCTACATTGTCAGCTACCATTCTTATCTATAAGTAATCTGAGGGATGATTTTTTTAAGACCCAGTTTCCTAATTCTTTCACCTACTTATGTTAGCATCCATTCATGATTCTTGCTTACCTCAATTTGAAAGGGGATAGAGGTGATATTATTTGCCACTTTCACATTAGAAAGATAAAACTAAATGAAACCTGGCCAGATCTCAGATACTGGTCTTCCCATGGTAACCATGTCACCAGGAAAACTTCCTGGATTACATTACAGTGATTTATATTTTAGATGCCACTTACTTTATGCTACCGCTACCTATATTTGCATGTAGGCATTTGTTTTAAGAATCACTACTTTCCTTTGGCCTTATCCAGTTCTTAGGTGGAATTCTATAGAGACAGAGCCTAAAGCAAGGATTCTTTTGTTTTTGTTGCTGTTGTTTTTAATTAATAAATACCATTGTTTTACATTGTTAATATTTTCACAATATAGGATTTCTCTCCACAGGTGTGGTCACTATAACTCCCCCACCTCCAAAGCTCCCATAGTCCTCCAACATAATCTCTTTTGCTTTCTAGTCCCCTCACTCCTTCATGTTGTTATCCCTTCCTCTCTTCTATAGTCAGTTTCTAAGAGTTGGTTTTAAAAATTTGTCTTTGTCTGACTTTTTTGTTTAATTTTTCTATGTTTTATATATATATATGTATATATATATATATATATGTGTGTGTGTGTGTGTGTGTGAGTAACACCCTCTGGTGTCCATCTTTCTCTTTCTGGCTTATTCCACTTAACATAATTCCTTTAGTTAATTCCATGTTGCCTCAAATGGCATCAGTTTAATCTTTTTTGAACATTAAGTAATATTCCATTGCATATATATACCACATCTTCTTGATCCATTCATCTGTTTTGGGGACAGGTTGTTTGCATATCTTGACTATTGTAAAGAGTGTTGTAATAAACAGGTGTACACGTTCCTTTTGAATCAATGTTCTTGTGTCATTTGGGTAAACAGAGTGAAATTGTTGGATCATATAACAGATTCATTTTTAGACTTTTGAGGAACCTCTACATTGCTTTCCCTAGGAGTTAGACCAGTACATTCCCACCAAGAGTTTAAGAGGGTTCCTTTTTCTCTATCCCCTTACTGCGTTTATAGTTTCTATTTTTTTTTTTCTCTTTTTAATGTGGGCCATTCTCACTGGTGTGAGAATGACTAAGTGAGGCAAAACTAGGTATACTTTTGATTTGCATTTCCCTTATGTAAAACATTTTTATATATGCCCGTTGATCAGCTATATGTCTTATTTGAAGAAGTGCCTATTTAGATCTCCTGTCCATGCTTTGATTGGGCTCTTAGTTTTCTTTTTGAGTTGTGTGGATCATTGATATCAACCCCTTGTCAGATGTATGATGTGCAAATATTTTCTCCCATTCAGTGGGTATCTCATTTTTTGGGCTATCCTCTCTTTCATGATATAGAAACTTCTCAGTTTGATGTGGTCCCAATTATGTATCTTCTCTTTGCTGTTAGGGACATATTTACAAAGATAATTCTGGAGTTTATACTATGAAGTGTTTTGCCTTATTTTCTATCTACTTTTATGGCTTTCAGTCTTATGTCCATGTTTTTATTCATTTTGAGATGACTATCGTGTATGGTATGAGATGGTGGTTTAAGTTCATTATTTTCAGTGTAGTTGTCCAGTTTTCCCAGCACCACTTATTGAAGAGGCTTTCCTTGTTCTAGTGAATATTGTTCATTCCTTTATCATAGATTAGTTGTCCGTGTGTGTGTGTGTGTGTGTGTGTGTGTGTATGTGTGTGTGTTCTGGGTTTCTGGGCTCTATCTATACCGTTGGTCTGTGTGTCAGTTTTTGTTCCAGTAACAATGTGTTTTAATTATTATGACTTTTTATTATAGTCCAAAGTCTGAAAGTGTAATATCACCATTTCCTCCCTTTTTAGTAAGGAAAGATTTGGCTATTTGAGGATCTTTGTGTTTTTTTATATGAATTTCAGTAGTATTAGTTCCATTTCTTTGAACAGTGCCATTGAGATTTTTATTGGGATTGCATTGAATCTGTAAATGTGTATTGGGTAGATGGCCATTTTGATTATACTGACTTCCAATCCTTGAGCAGATTATGTCTTTCCATTTCTTTGTGTCTTCTATTTCTTTTAACATTCCTTAGAGATTTCCTAATATAGGTCCTTCACCTGCCTTGTTAGGTTTATTTTCATGTACTTAATTTTGGATGGTGAGATTATAAATGAATTAACCTTCTTAATTTCTTCTCCATCTAACTCATTGTTTGCATATAGGAAAGCAATTGTTTGTTTTGTGTTGATTTTGTAGCCTGCTACTTGGTTGAACTGGTTTATTATTTTAATTAATTTTCTGTGGAATCTTCAGGGGTTCTACATACATTAGTAGATTATCTTCAAATATGTAACTTTGCTTCTTTCCCAACTTGGATTGCATTTATATCTTCCTCTTGTTTAATTGCTCTAGCTAGGACTTCTAGTACTGTGTTGAATAATATTGGTGATAGTAGACATCCTGTGACAAGGGTTTTTGTGCAGCGCTAGAGAGAGACCCTCAAGCACAGCCTGTAAAGAACAGAGGAATACATGATGGGGTAGGGAAGAAAACAAGGAAAAGCTATGTGACCAGCTGAAGTCTTGATCCAACTTGATCCTACGGGGAGATCTGAAGTGTGAACAACACTGTAGGGTAGCCCCATCTTGAGGTAGAGAAGTATATCTTTAGCAACGGGTCTGCTCCCAGGGAAGAGCATAACTTCCTAGACATGAACAAAAGAAGGGGGATAGTAGTAAGCCTTTGGCAGAAAATAATCATACAACAGGGGCGTAGGTGCTTCATCTGGCAAAGTATCTACTACAAGTTTAGTGTTTCCATCATTAGTTCTTTTCTGAGAATTGTTCCTGTTCAAAGCTAATTTATCTTATAATATGCTATCAACCTCAAATGACTGGCTAAATAAAGGTGTTAACTTAGTCATTTGAGAAGACAAGATCTAATTTATGGTTGCACCTTTATGAGGCTCCATGAATCCTATTCACCGTCTTCCTGTCTGGGCTGTGGCTTTTATAGCTGAGGTCAGTTGTCAGAACAAAACCTTTTTTGCTTCTTAAAACAACAGTGGTATTACAGGATGTGCCTACCAAGGAAGGAAGAGGTGTCAACATATTTGCCTTCAAATGTACATGAGTGCTGGAATTGTCATGTTGGAAACTGTACAATTTGGTCTTGTTAAAATATCACAACCTGAGATGGCAGGGATGAGTGTTTCTTTATTTCAGCTCTGAGAATTCTTTCAGTGGCATGGGACACACCCCACCCCATGGATACCAGACCACTAATTGGATCTGCACATTTTGCTCTTATATTTGCTCCTTATACATGTCTTGCTCCTTAGACTGAAAGCTTCAGAGCTTGCTAAAAATGCAGTCGCGGACCCACCCCAGAACTGTAGAATCAGCCTCTGAGGTTGAAACCAGACGCTGGTGTTTAACAGCCCCAGATAAGCTCTTACACAGGCTCCAATGCTAATCCAAAACAGTGGTTGTAAGTTTACTGGAATTGCCTGGGGAGATTTAAAATATTCTGATGCCTGTATGCAACCACAAAGTGTCTGGTTTATTTGATTTGGGTTGTTGTCTGACCATCAAAACACTTTTAAACTTCTACCACAATTTTGATGGGTGGCCAGCGTTTAGAATTATTGATCTAAAGTCACCTTTTCTAGTCTACGTGAAAAGAATGTTAACTCCAGCTTCATTTCGAAGAGTTCACTCTGCTAACTGCAAAGATTCACTCCAAGATACATGGAGGTGCTGGAAAGGCATTTGCAGAATGTGAAACTGGCCTTTTCCTGGTACAAACGTTCCCCTCTGGAAACTTGTAGCAGAGTGAAATAAATACTTAGACATATTATAGGGGAAACAAAAGGTAAATGTTCAATGGAAGCATGAATCTTTAGATCTGTGGAAAGTCACGAAGGTATAGGGAGAGGTTAGAATGTGGGTTTCTGTCCAGTCCACATGCTGACAGTGTGGGTACTGAGTCTTCATACCCAAAGAAGGACTTTGCTATTGATCACATAGATAAAGCTATTTGATTTCCTAATTTTACTCATTACCTACAAAGTGGATGAACACAGATCTCCTGAATTTTTAGTTCTGTTATTTCATATCTGTTTATAATTACAGACAACTTAATGATGTCTTGTGCCTCCGTTTCTTCATTTGTTAAATAGGAATTAAATACCCAAAAATTGTAATAGGTATTGGTTCCAGAAGCAACTAATTGTTTTACTGAGTCATCATTCACATATTATACATTATATATTTAAAGCATATAGGTCAATGATTTTTATGAAATATCACTGATAATGAAATATCAGTGTTATACTGCCATGACCACATCTCATTCCAGAACATTTTCATCACCTCTTAAAGAAACTGCTTACTCCTTAGCCATCACTACTCATCTTCTGCCCCTCCTCAGTCCCAGCCAATCACTAATCTTTCCATCTCTATGTTTTTGTCTCCTTTAGATATTTCATATAAGTGGAACTATGCAATATATATCCTCTGTATTTCTTCTTTCTCTTGACTTGATGTTTTCAGACTTCAATTTGTAGCACAGATTAGTACTTCATTATAAAAAAGAATGAGTAAATGTTATCGCTTAATAGAACTCCATTGTATGGTTATGCCATTTCATTTTTCCATTCATTAGAAGCATGAACTCTTTCTACTTAATGGTGATTATGAACATTACCATTCTACTGTGAGGTATAATTATAATATTAGTAATAAAAATGTTTTGATTGCAAAAAAAGTAAAAACCAATTTATAGATTTTCACAAAATGAGTGTATGTATGTGAGTGTGAATTGAAAATGAATTAGAAATAGAGGTTTGGGCCTATTAAAAACTATATACTTTGTTTAATATTAGAGACTGGGAATGAACGATATAACATGATCTGCCCTCAGAAAATGGTCAGCTGATAGGTGAAAACAAATGTACTGGTGATCTCAAGGTGGGGGATGAGCTTTTATAGGCCCATGCTATGAGATTATTAGGTAGTATTCTAGATAGGAAAATTGTGCCATAGCTGTATGATCTATGCCAACTCTCTCTCTTAGCATGGTGAGACACAAGGATGATGACTATTCTGAGGAAAAGGATGTGAAGACCTGTCCCCGGGACTCTGGATATGACAGCTTATCCAACAGACTCAGCATTTTGGACCGGCTACTCCACACCCACCCCATATGGCTGCAGCTGAGTCTGAGTGAGGAAGAAGCTGCTGAAGTTCTACAATCCCAGCCTCCAGGGGTAAGACTCAGAGCCACAAGAAACAGGTTGAGGCAGGGCTGCTATTTCCTAAAGAAAAAGGCTAGCATTCCATAAATGCTATATTCCACACAGTCTATAGGGAGTGTGGTTCTCTGTGTATACCTGGATCTTGAATTCAGCAAATCTGGAAACTATGATGACCCGGAATCAGAGCCCATCATGATTTTTCTATCTTAATCTTTTTGGTTATGGTTACCAAGGAAGTGAGGACTCAGCAGGATTACAGGTAACTGGGTAATGAGGAGAAGCCACTGACCTGACTTTTTGATACTCAATATTGAGGGTGAATTTGGTTATGGAGTCCTTGTTTGTCCCTGTTGTTTTCCTTTCAGCCTAACTCTGAGAATTCTGTCAAGTTCCAGCCATTTCATATGGGTCCCTACCTACAAAAGTTTTATGTCTATAGCATTGTCTACTCTGACTGTCAATAGAATCACTTTTACTTGTGCTTTCTCAGTAGCTTTTCACACAGATCAAAGTTCAGTTCAGTTTCTTCAATTGTTGACTCGTCAAGACTGGTGTCTCATCTTAAGACACTCTGCAACGCTGTAGAAATTCTTAAAAATTTTTAATGATTCCTATACCCTATGTTATCCAATATGGTAGCCACTTGCCCTATGTGACTGTCATATGTACATTGATAAAATGAAATAAAGAATTTAATTCTTTAGTTACATTAGCCACAGGTGACTGGTGGCTACACTACTAGATGGCATGGACATTTCCATCCTAGAAATTGCTATTGGACAAAGCTTGTGAATAAAGTCTACTTTAAAAAGGGATAAGTGACAATAAATCACAAGTGAAATAAGACTTGACACAGCACTTGGCAAGAGAGAGAAACTAAGGAATAGATGGAGAGATGAAAAGCCAAGGAGAAAATTCCATCAGTCGATGACTGATTAATTTTGTAACAATTGGGCACAAAAGTGACCTTTTTGAGTTTCCTATCAGCCAGAGCATGTTTGTTATCATTTGTTGACTTTAACTGAGTCTTTGTTTCTCCTGTGACAGAAACAAACAGGATTAGGACCTTTGTTGGGACTTGCTCAGCGTGACTGGGCGCAGTGTTTGATCATCTTTGTGATGAATTTTTTGGCCACCACACTGGGTTGTTGCCATGTTTGTTTCTACTCCTGTATTTCCATAAAGAATTCTGAAGAGGTAAATGGGTATGTGGCTAGACAACAGTTTCCCTCCCTGCCCAGCTGCTCTCCTGGCATTGGGCACATCCATTCCCGGGCAGACATAATGGGGAACAAGTCTCCACCTGCCTAATTCCTGGACAGGACTTGCCTGAGAAGTTGAAGCAAGTTGAGGGTGGGGTAAGGACAGGAATAACATAGGTCAGGAGAAGCCAAAGTCAACCAAGAGAAGTGGCAGTGCTGCAGAGAAGGAAACAGAGGCGCTGGATGTATGTGGAGAAGGGAAATCTGAATGTTCATTTCTGGAGATGTGGGTCTTTGGGTGTGCTACCACCTTAATTAATCTGCACTTGAGAGAGTGGTCAGCACACTTTCTTTCAAGGGCCAAAGTGGAAATATTTTTGGCTTTGGGAGCCATCCAATCTTTGTTACAACTTCTTGACTCTGCCATTGTAGCACAGACACCTCCTTACATAGTTTGTAAGTGAATGAGCTGTGCTCATTTATTTAAAAGGAACCTTTTATTCACAAAAATGGTAATAGCATAGATTTAGTCTGCAGGTCATACTTTGTGAACCTTTAATCTGAGTTGCAG
>PVHY01017008.1:0-32413 GCA_004024945.1 Uropsilus gracilis
GTTCTCCCAGTACTGAGGTACCCACAGTCTTCCTTCTTCCACTGTGTTCTCCTCCCTGTCTACCTCCACCCCTGTTGTCTCCTCTCCTTTCCTCCCTGACTCTCTTCCTCCTCTCTTGAGTATCTCAGAGCTCTGGTCTGTTTTCATGGGTCACTCTTACAGTTTGTCTTTTTTTGACCTTTTGTTTAGTTTCTCTAAATTCCACATATAAGTGAAACCATCCGGTATTTATCTTCCTTCTTCTGACTCACTTTACTTAGAATTATCCCTTCCAGCTCCATCGATGCTGCCACAAAAAAATGCATGCATTTATCTTTTTTTGATCAATGAGTAATATTCCATTGTATATATGTACCACATCCTCTTGATCCACTCATCTGTTCTGAGGCATTTAGGTTGTTTCCATATCTTGGCTATTGTAAATAGTCTAGCAACTTTATTTGTAATAACCCAAGACTGGAAACCATCCAGATGTCCCTCTGTGGTTGATTGTTGAAAGTGCAGTCCATCGTAGTATGGAATACTACTCAGTAATAAAAAGGTATAAACTCCCAGTACACACACCAACTTTAATGAGTGGGGAATTGTGCAGAGCGAAACAGCCCATCTTAAAAGGCTACAAATGGTATGGGTTCACTTAAATACTTGAAATGACAAAATTTCAAAAATGGAGAACAGATGAATGGTTGCCAGGGGTCAATGACATGGTGAAGATGGCGGCAGGGGAGAGGGTGATGAATGTGCCCATGAAAGAAAGACAAAGAATCCTTCAGGTGATGGAGCTGTTCAGCCTGCGTGCACGAGCATGTGCACATATATGCACACATGTATACAGAGTAAAAGTAAAACTGGGGAAATCAGAACAAAATGAAAGGATTTTATCAGTGTGAGTATTTTGGCTCCAATGTTGTTTTGTCATCGGGAAGATATCACTGGGGCTATCATGTGAATAGTGCTTAGGATCTCTATTTTTTTTTCTCTACAATTGTATTTGAATCTGAAATCATTAAAAATTTTTTAAAAATAATTTATAAAAGCAGTGTGGTTAAGTCATGTATGTGCCTGCAAGCTCCTCCCCCATGTAAACAAGCCATGATTGTGGGTCACAGAGATCAGACTTCCTTTGGAATCTTGTACTTAGAGCAGTCAAGTTGGGTTTCCTGAAGTTCTGCCAGGTAGTAGGGAGGCCTGAGGATGAATCCTGGGGTTTGCTCCCTGGGAATGGCTGTCACCCCAGGATTGTGTTCATCTATTCTGTCATTGATGGATCCGTTTATCAGCAGAGTTTCTGGAGGACTCACTCCATATGTGGGGTCCACAGAAGTGAAAAGAACAGATCTCCTGGAAGCTGACAGGGGAATAAGGGTGGAGACCCCAGTAAGAGAGCACAAATGCTCCCCAGCAGAGTGCTGTGAAGTCAGCAGTTGAGCTCAGAAGTGGAATGCAGAGACACAGTCCAGATGAGGAAGGAGGAAGGAAGGAAGTCTTTCTAAAGGTGAAAATTGAGCTGCCTGTAGAAGAACAAGTGTGCAGAGAAGGAACTCCTTGTAAGGCAGTGTAGTCTAGTGATTAAAGTGGATTGCTTGTATTGAATGCTGGCTCTGCTCCATCTCTGTCTGCCACAGTTTCTTTTTCTGTGAAGCAAGGACAAGAAAGGGACTAGTGCTATAGGTCCTGTTCTGCGGATTAAATGATTGCTTTTTCTAAGTGCTGGGTCTGCAGTGAGCACTGTGTAGGTGCGAAGTGAAATGAGAGGATAGAGGATTTGTGGAGTCTGATTAAAGTCTGAACCTCACTTGAGGAGGGGCTGAAGAATTGCAGCAATGCAGAGCTCATAAGCCTTCCCACTGGAAAGCACCTCACATTTCTGAATTGGTGAGAGTAGACAGCACCCCTCCTTTCTCTTTCTTCCCTGCACCCTGATTCCACTAGGACAGCAGCAGAAAGGGACTTTTTGCCCCAAGTTGGGCTAACTTGCTAATGGTCGCCCTGTCAAGGAGGACAGAAGAAAGGGGAGAGGAAGGGAAAGTAAGAGGAAAGAAGATTTGGACTCCGCTGAGTCACAGGGGACAGGGTAGGGCTCTCCTTATTTTTGCTCTGTGAAGTCTGTCCTGGGTTTTCAGGGAGAAATCTGTCTCAGGAGAGGTTTCTGCATGCGGTGGGCTTGGATCTCCAAGGTCTTCGATAGGTAAGGTCTGGGTTAGGCACCCATGGTCCATTCAGGTTTGGCTTTGATGGGCAGGGAACAGCTTAGTATGGCAGTGGCAGGACACAGGAAGGTGATGCCAAGAGCCTGCTCTTGCCTCACAGGTGCCACGTGCGGCTGAGGGGGGTTCCTGGGTATGTCCCCCAGCTTGGCGTCACAGTGTGTCCTGCACTTACTGCTGCCACCTGACCATCTCAGGAGGCCCAGCGCCTGCTTATCCTTGCCTGAGAGCTTTCTCTTGTGGTGAGCTGGTGGCAGACCAGGAACCAGGAGGTGAGTACCACACTGCTCCATGAATGGCCGTGGTAGAATTTGTGTGCTGTCCTGCAGTTCCCTTGCTCCTTGGCCATTTTACCCAGCTCCCAGAGCTGGCCTGTCATGTAAATCTAGATGCCCAGAGTGGTAGGGAGTGGGCTGCTCCCCTGCTTTCCCCACTCAGCCTCTTTCCTTGTTTATGTCCTCGTGCCCTACAGGTGGCTTGTCACCTCCAGAACAAAACACTTGCAGTCACATCTTATCTCTCTCCAGGTCTGGCTCTGGGGCACCCAGACCAGATGGGCTTGATGCTTCTGGCAGATATGGTAACTTGAAGCAGGCAGATAGATCACCACTAACAGTGGCACATGTGAGTCTGTTTCTCGTGCCTCAGTTTCCTTGTGTGACTCCTGCCTAACAAAGTCTCTGCCCCCTTCTACCCTCCCCATCACATATAGCCATTAGTTTTTCAACTAAAATGTCTTGGAGAAAGTGCCTTAAATACCTCGGAAGCACAACATGTCCCTGTACAACCTGTCCCCGTGTTGTTCAGAAGGAAGGCTGACTTGCCAAGAATAGTAGGGGCTTCTATTTCATGCTTCTATTTTAGTTTTTGTTGGATGAAGTGGGGGACAAGGGTATACTCAAGGTGAATAACCAAACCTAGCTCCTCAAGGAAGGGAGGTTTTCAAAACCCAGTGGCCCTGCCCCTCAGCCCCTTCCCCCTCTGGGGTACGTGTGTGGCACTGGACAATTAGGATTCTTGCCGGCCGCCCACAACCCCCACTGCTGAGCCTGTCTTGAAGGATCTTCTGAGAACTGGTTCCTTTCTGGGGGCATTTATAAGAGATTTCTCATGGCTCAGTTCCCCTATAGAAAAGTGAGAATTGTAAGTCTTACGTAGCTCCAGAAAGAAAGTGAAGGGAGTGAGTCAGAGGCAGACAAGAATAAGTTAACAGTATTCATGGCAGTGTCTTGGGAGGAATTACCAAAAAAGAAAGAAGAAAGGCTACACACAAAACCAACCCAAAAGAAAAAAGAAAAACTGTAGGCAGACTAAGAAAAGATGGACAGGAGACAGCCAAACTCCCAGCCTAAGCAGTTGAACAAGGAGGCAGGCAGTTTTCTGGGTCTCTGGGTGCATTCTGCCTCCCTCCTCCAGCCCTTTGTGGACCAGGTCTGGGGGAATAGTTAGCAAAGCTGTTTATTTTGCATAAACCCGAGTAATGACCGAGTGGGAGGGGAGAGGGATTGTGTGGGGCTGACAGCAGGGTGATTTAATGATGGGCCACCTGACCCCACACCTCTCAACCCCTGCTGCAGAATAAATCCGCATTCCTCTGCAGCCCGCTGCATGTTAATCAAATGGGAGGCTGAGGCCACAGGGAGGGAGGGCCATTGTGGGGACAGACATCTTGAAAGAGGTGACTGAGGTCCTTGTGGGGCTTTGTGCTCTCTTCATCTGAGTTGGGGAGCTCACAATCCCTATTCCCTTTCTCCTTGACACTAGTCTGAAAATTCAACTTGCCAGGAAGGGTGTGAGTGTGTTCTTGAGCTTAGCTTTCCTTCCTGCTGCTTCCCAAGCATTTTCCTCTCTCTGTTACTGATGTACACTTTTTGAGTACAAAACTCACTTGCTTATTTGTTAATGCAGTTTTTGTGGCAGATGCCCTGACCTTAGAAAGAAGACCTTCCCAAGGGCCCACGTGAGCACAAGTTGATATAGAAGCTAGTTTGTCACTGAACCCCTGGAAACATTTAATCTGTAGCTTTCAGAAGCCCTCCTCCCCCACCCCATTACTCAGATGAGGAAACTGAAGCCAGGAGAAAACACCAGATTATTGGACTGTGTACAGGTTTTAGGGTGTAGCTCCTCAAAGCTGAAGAGTTCCAGGTTTAATTTTTCCTGTCACCATCACTTCCTCCCCTGCTAAGTGTGGACAGGTTGGTTCTTACCTTCCTCATTGATGTATTTCACAGCATCTGGTGTGGCTCAGATTTCTTCCTTCCAATCTCCTCTCTCTTCCTTCTAAGGATTTCTAGAAGCCATTGCCCACCTCTCTCCCCCCTCCCAGCCTAGGCCCAGACCCCAAAGGCTGAGGTTCAGTGAGAGAGTCCATAGAGAATCAAAGGCCCTTTAGGTTTCTGGGGAAACCAATGGTAGCTTATGTCCTTTTCCTGTAATGGGGTGGAGTCAGGCAAACTCAGGGAGAAGCAGATTGAGGCTTACGATCTAATAACCCCACTATCAACATGGGAAGGACACATATTTGTAAGATCCAGAGAGTGGCTTTCCTAACCAAGGGGTGCCATGCTAGGGACGGGTTATGCCCGTGCTGTGACAACAGTTTCCAGGGCAGAATCAAAAGAGGAACCATTGGCATTTTGTTGTGAATATGGGAATGTCAACACATCCATTTCCTTTAACTCCCACACATACAAAACTCTTTTAGAGCTTTGTTCCTTAAGGAACTTTGTCTCTCAGGGAACCTTCAGCTTGAGCCGCCAAGAGTTAACTCTTGATGAGGATTGTTTATTCATTTTAACATACCCATGTCTAGAGGCAGCCTCTAAAAATGCATGTCACTTCATAAGGTCATCTGAAAAGAAGACAAGATTGAAGTAAAAAATAAAGGGGGGATCAAAAAATAAAGATTAATGAACCAAAATGTGAGCCAGTACTTGTCAGGGGGTTGGGGAAATGTGTCCCCTCTCTGTCCTAGTCAGCCTGTTAGAGGACAGGGAGGGCAAGTAGAGGAAGAGAGCCATCTTACATAGCTCCAGAAAGAAAGTGAAGGGAGTGAGTCAGAGACAGACAAGAATAAGTTAACAGTATTCATGGCGGTGTCTTGGGGAGGAATTACCAAAAAAGAAAGAAGAAAGGCTACACACAAAACCAGCCCAAAAGCCTCTGTGGGCAGAGGCCTGAGAAACACTCTATAGGCGAACTTTGTTCTCCCTTGTATGTTACCCTAAATATGAGTACAGTCCCCCCAGCACTCCTGTCCTCTGATTTGCCTAGAAGCCTCAGTCAACGCACAGCCAAACTTTCTGCCAAACTTTCTGACTTTGTCTGCCTTCACCTCAGGGGTGGAAAACTCAGGCAGTGGGAAGCAGGGCCCCATCTACTGGGTGGAAAATCTCTTTTGTCCTGAGGGTGTGTGGACCTGCTCCCTCACTGCCGATTTCTGCACAGGTTTAGTGACTACTGTCTTCTCTCAGTTGTCTTCCATGCTGAGGAGACTGAATGCTTCTGCTTTCCTAGTAAAGGTTAAAATAAAGCTGAAAAATCACCAAGACAAAAGGCTATTTCTGTTAGGAGGGCATCAAAACTATGGGGTTCCCTGTCTCCTGGGTGACATCCTTCCTCCATCAAGCTGCAGGCTTCCATTGTCTGCAAAAGACAGTCCCCCAGTCTGAAATCTCCCACTTAAGAGAAACTAACCCAGTCTCTAAGAGCAGTGTACTCATGCCTCAGACACGCACACATCCACAACTCATTTGGAAAAAAGCAAAGAAACAAAGGCAATTTCTATCTTAAGTTTGCCTTCACCTCTGTGATCTCTAGAAGGCAGGTGAAGACCTTGGAGCTTCAGTTACCTGTCCAAACAATGAGTGGGTTTGACTGATAATCTCTTAGGTCAAACTGATCCTATACATCTATAACTTGATCATTTCTTTAGGGCTCTAAATTTTTGCGAGACTTTTCTCAACAGTGTTCATTAAATTGTCTGGTAATTCCACCTCGTGGAATGACATTTTATTATTCACTCAATGTCAACGTGGTGTCCAATTAGATGGTCTTGGTGCTAAGCCTTGGGAGTGCCATCTTTCCAGCTGTCAGGGATAATTCAGTCTTGTTTTCCCAACAAGGAGCCCTTCACCTGTACCTTTTCCTGTTGCTATTGTATAAAGTCTCCTCCTTTCATATTGGAGTGAAATGCAATGGCAGAATGCCCTACTGTAGATTCAAAACAACCCCCCCAAAAAAAGAAAAAATAACATAATAATTGTCATAAAGAAAATCATTCCAATCTTGTGAGTTTGGGATAATGTTTCCCCCAGATATTTGCTGTGTTTACAGAGAAAAATAAGTGTCTCTGGAAACATATATTGTATTTACAGTGAAGAATAAATATCAAGCTTTTAAAATTGGAGCACTCAGAGAAGTAAATGCAAATGGATGCAAGCAAGGGCTTTCTTTACTCTGGATGTGTGTTCCCATATTTGCTCTTAACTGTACTCTGTTTGTCTCTCTCCCTGGCACCGAACGCAGAGCCTGGTTTTAGGGAGGGAAAATGAACATTTATGGAGCTTCTACTGTGGGCTCGGCACTTTAAACCAAGAGCCTCATTTTATCACCACCCAATGCTGGGTGGTAAGAGCAATAACTACCAGTTTTTCGAAGAGGAAACTGAGGTTCAGAGAGACATAGTAAGATGCCTGTTCCAAATGACACAGCTCCCACCTGGTATAGCTACATCTACTGGTGTCGCCCCCACTGATCACGTAAGTTCTGAGCCCATATGTGTCTGGAGGCCACTACCACACTTTTTAAAACCAGAGCCAAGGTTTGGAAAAGCTGGGGAGCAGTGGCATTCATCAGTACCCGGCACCTCAAGACATGGAAAAACCAAAGGGTGTGTGTTGTACAGGGCAGAAGCTTTGTCCTCTCCCTCTCTGGCAGGGTGCCTGGCTGCGCATGCATTAACACCTCTCCTTCCAAACCTGGGGCTTAGCTGGAAACTTCCCCAGATGCAGGCCCCTTGCACCCTGCCAGGGCAGCCCTTTCCTTGGACGTGTGTGAACGAAACCACAGCTGGGCCTCATTTGTGCATTTGAGTTTTACAAGCGGGCATCTCTGTTGGAGGAGGGCTTTGCAGAACCCTGTAACATGGATAAAACACTGTAGGATGGAGAGCAAACACATTGCTCACTTTAGGAGGTTGCTTCTAAGGGCTTCCTTTTTTGGAAATCTCTCCCTCTCTCTCTCTCTCTCTCTCTCTCTCTCTCTTTCTCTCTCTCTCTCTCTCTCTCTCTCTCTCTCTCTCTCTCTCTCACACACACACACACACACACATCCCCCTGCAGTCTCACTGTTCTCCTGCCGGGGGATGTGTTGGACAAGCCGCAGACATGCTCCTGGCTGGCCAGCATGTGACCGTCACACCGTCTGTGGTCTGGAAGGCCTCACAGACTGTGTGGGTGCAGTTTGCCGAGAACTGAAGCGATGGTGTGAGCCACAGCAGCTCGGAAGGCTGGGCACTTGCAGCTCATCAACCCACTTTCTGCTCTGGCCCAACTTGGCCCTGGAAATAATGAAGCCTCGGTTTCCTATGCGATGGGTAGGAATGCTGGTGCCCATCTAGACTCTCTCTTGTGGTTGCAGGGAAGGTTAAATGAGGTCCTGGATGAAAATATGCTTTAGAAATGAGGTTTGCACAGTGAGTACAAACGCAGACTGTTTTTCTCACTGGTGTTCAGCCCAGGTGTGGGCCCACAGGAAAATGTGAATGGCTCTGTGCAGGGACAGTGGCCCTTTGTGGGAGCATACACCTCCTTCTCCTGGTGCCTGGGCGTCGCAGGAGGCTCAGTGAACATAGGTTGCGGAGCTTACTCCTGACTCCTGATCCCTGCATCTGTGCTCTTGGCGGAGTATTTGCACTTCCAACAGCCCTCAGGAGACACTGTTATCCCAGGGGCTGAGAACTTAGCTGAGAAGTTTGTTTTGAGTTCTCTCTCAGGCAAAGCAGGTTCTGTTGAGGCACTGGATGCTAAATTGCCAAATGGACTGTGCTTACCTGCTGCCTGGGTCTTCACAGAAATCCATATATACACCCCAGCTGCTCCTGCTCCAACCTTTCCTTTCCTGCCTTTTTTAATTCCATTTTTGTTCCTTAAACAAGTGCTTCTCCAACTTTTGGGGTACAGAACAGTCACCCCAGGACCTTTCTGAGATTCATTTTCGGATCTCTATTTAAACATACACCAGGAGATGCCCAGGCTGCTGGTGGCTGGACTACACTTAGCGGCAGAAGGCCCACAGTGGGAAATTTCCAAATATTAAGCAAACTCAGTGGTCATTTTCTTCATGAACTCTCAAAGCAACTCACCCACTAGCTTGGTGACCTTGAGCATAGAATGTGGGCACTGGTTGCCTCAGTTTCCCCTCTGTAGAGAATGATAACCCTGGCGCCATGAGGGCTGTGTGGTTAAACAATACCAACTTCCTTCCCGGCTCAGAGTGAACACTATTTACTATCTTTCCTTCAACTATGTTTCATTCTCACCCCTTCACCCCTTTCACGCTTCACCCCTGGATAAAATAACCAAGAGATGTATGCATCAATAGTTGTTATAGCAAAAAAGTTATTCCCAGCCTGAATGTGTTTTGTGGTTCACTCAGGAGGGAGGAGGAAGCCTCAGGGTGGCACCATGTCTTTCGAGCCTGGAGTCCAGGTTCAGCATCGCCCCCTGAGTGTAACTGGTGGAGACCCATCAGTGTCCATCTGTTATGTGTATGCTTATGAACTTCCCGATGATATAAATTTTTTGTTTATTCATTTTTTGTTGTTGCAGGTATGGGAAAACAGAGCCCCTGTGTCCAAAGGGCATAAATCCCTGCTTCAGGGTTTTGTCCCAAAGTGAGTTGTTTCTCACACCCACACACTTACTTTCGACCTGACTCGCATCTGTAAACATTTTAAAAATGTGTATTTTCTTTCAAAACAAAGCCACTTAAGCTTGACCAGAATGAGCTGCTGACATGAAATTCACATTTGGCAAACCTCTGTCATCCATGTTTTACTGAGTGTGGACTGTTGTAATTGAGGGAAGTCAATTTGCCTCCCTTACCCCCTCACTCCCCTCACCCCCCCCCCCAATGGTTATGGAAGTAGAGCTGCTCCTAAGTAAAAGATAAATTATGGCTGGATGTAAAAAGGCATCATTTAAAAAGTGTCAAGATACAATTGGGTTCTTAAAAACCATGCAGCGCTGCTAAATTCACATGAAAATTGAGTGGCTCAGGATTGCCTGAGGTGACAGCGGCCTTGGCATTGATTTATCCCATCTGTTTGGCCAACCCATTACTTCAGGACTCTGGCGGAGAGGTAGCATCCACTAGGGAGGGTCTTCATGCCCCCCATCCCCAGATAGACCTCTGGTGAGCAAGAGGAAGTCCCAGGGCCCACAGCGACCCTGGACAAAGTGAGTGTATACAAACCCACCTTCAGAAAGGAGGCTTCCACAGCAAGTACTTCCTTGTCCTATTATTTCTGGTAACATCCTTTCAGAATCATCTTGGAGGGTGATATTTTGCTAAATTTAACCATTTCCTCATTGTAGACTGTCTCCAGTTGTTTGAGATTATAAATTCTGCCATGATCGAAATCTGTGTGCCAACACTTTTCACCACACAGGATTTTGCTCTGGAGTTGATTAAAAGGTGAGCTGCATACCATGTCAAAGGGTATGATTCTGAGCTGCATTGCCAAATTATTTCTAACAGTTATTTTCAACGGGTTGCCTCAACTCCAGCGTTGGGTTTTCTCATGAAGCCAAAAAAAAAAAAAAAAAATTACAAAAAACAAACAAACAAGGAAAAAAAAAAACAGGGCTAACTTTTTAAAGGTGGAAATGGTATTATATAATTTGCCGGGAACTTTAGGTGTTTTTGTTTTTGTTTCTTTAAGAAGAAAATCCTCGTTTTGAGGCTTGTGAAGTCCCAACTTGGCTTGCTTTGCTGGAGCCAGCTCATGCCAGCTCCTGAGAACCAGTTCTACCCAGCACCCAGTTCCATGCTAGTGACTACTCGTTGGCTCATTGGCGGCTACATCACTTACATCACGGAAATCGGCAAACACTGCAAGTCAGGGCTTCTCCCTCCCACCAAGAATTGGTTGGTAACATTTACCAAAATACCCTTGCAGCCATTTAACATTTAGCTGTAGGGGGCTTGTTGAGAAAACATACTTTAGTAAGAAAAACCTACTTTCTAGTTACAGTAGTAGTTCCGATTCATACTAATTGTTACTCTATGATCAAGGACTGTATCTTTGCGGCATTCCTAGTCCTTCTGAGGGAGAGAAAGCATTCTTTTCAGGCTTAAGTATTGGAGGAAGGCATTCAGAAAGAAATTAGAGTGCCAGGGCAGTTAGCTGTGCATGTGTAAAATAGGAGGAAGGAGGGGTGCGTTGGAGGTACGTGTTTCTGAGGGGCTGTCAAGAGGCCCTCACTTCTTGTCATGGGTGATGGTGGAAACAAAAACTGCAGCTGGTGCCATGAACTTGGGCTATGACATTAGCCAGAACCCCTCCAGGGTCTGTGCTGCCTTCCCCATGTCCCTCTTGGTGACAGGGTGGTGGGGGTGGGAGGCCGTGCACCTCCAATTCCTGGCATCTGGTTCTGATTTCATCAGAGGTTGGAGTTCACCCTCAGCAGTCTACAGCATGCATGCATTTCAAAGGAAATGCTTAATTGGTCCCCAATGTTGAGCTTTTTTCATCTCCAAAGGAGAAATGAATTTTGTTGCAGTGATGGATGGGGGAGGACAGGTGGAGCTTGTGAGTGTATTTGGGAGTTGCTAAAGTGGTTCATTTTGAGGCTGTATAATAAATGGTTCAAGCTGGGTTGGGGGTGATGTTAGGGGAGGGAGGAGTGAGACTTAAGAAATGATGCTAAGGAAGGGATGGGGGCATTTATGGAGACCCATGTCTCCATAATTCTGTACTCCATGGCAGGATTTGAGTCTGACAACCAGAGGAGGGAATTCAAATTTTTTTGTGGTTTGGTTGGTTTTGATTTGGTTGAGAAAGGTAGTTCAGATGGTTTCCTTAAACTGCCTGCCAGCCTCTTGGCAGTGGGTGCTGTGTTCTAGTGACCCACACCCTCAAAGATGCATTGGGAGAGCTAGGATTCTCCTTTCCCTCCATTCTAACAAACTGTTACCTGATCATCTGCCTTTGACTTTTGGTACAGCTCAAGAAGACAGGTTGTTGAGGACGGTTGAGAAAAATCAGCCAACCTGTGAGTCAGACTTGGCCCTGTGGGGCCTTTGTTTCTTTGTGTTTTCCTGTCTGCTTCGAGTGCTGTGTGGAACATGACAGTCTCCAAGCTCTGCCAAGAGACCTACACTCCAGGCAGATAGAAGCAGCAGTAATGATGAAGGCAAAGATGAGTCTCTGAGATCCTGCTCCTTGCCTCTTATTCCTCTGGACCCCACATTTACTCCTTCCAGAAAATCTAGCAGGATTCTGACTAAAGAACCTATAAGAACAAGTTGGTAGGAAGCATCCAGAGAAGACAGGTGACCATGACCATGTCACAAAGGCTGAGGAAGTCCGCTGTGTGCTAAGGCAATTGGATGTGTAGGGGGTGGTGAGAATGGGAAGAAGTCAGTGGGTAGGAATGGGGTGGTAAGCACGGAATAAGGTACATGGATAAGGAGGAAGTTGTCCTCAGTTCACCTTAGTCCAGGAGTGTATTTATCCCTGAAGACAGCCAGGGACAGAGGGAACAACTCTGTAAGTGTCTGGAGCGACAGGAGTGACAGGGAGGGTGGATGAAGGCCCTGACAAACTGCACTTCTGGAACATACCGGAATATTCTAGAAAATAAGCATTTCGGAAGCATAAAGTACAGTCCTTATTAGTAGGACACTGAGATGTTTGGGTGATGTTCCTGAAGGTAGAATACATTCACTTACTCCATTCACTCACTCACTCACTCATTCATTCATTCACTCGTCAGTTCACTTGTGCTTCTCCATCCCTCAGCACTAACCGTTCCTGATGTGTGAGAGTCTGGACCTGCCCAGAATCTCTATCATACCCATTCAGATGAAAGCCCGGGACCTTGGTTCCACTGGCACGTTTGTTCTGGTACTCCGTATGATCTTGTGACATATGGATTTTCATCCTCCCAACACAAAGCAGAGAAGGGCACATCTGTCCAGAGTGTCTGTGTTAATAAGTGTGAGCAGCAGAGTGGCCTACTTGGAGAAGATGGGGCTGTGGTCCAGCATACCCTCTCAATGCCCGAGACCCAATCAGACCCCTGGGGAGCCCACACAAGCTTGCCTCAGTGAGAGCTGGACAGGCCATTGGCATTTCTTATATCTCTGGTGTTTCCAATATGTTTCCAAGGCCTGCAATCCCTGAGTTTAAGAAGTGAAGACTGGGGTGGATGAAGGCACCCCTGCCATCTGCTTGGACCCCGGCCATATGGAGAGAGGAGGGTGGTCAGGAGCAGGGAGGTAGGACAGACAGTGCCTGAGCTACAGGCTTTCCTTCGGCCATTAAAGTTTATCGTTGCCATGGACAGTGATTGAAAAAGGCTTTTCACAGGACTGAAATGTGAGCAATGAAACTTGCCAGTTGATACCGACACAGGGCACTTATCTCATAAAAATATCCCCCGTGTCAAAAGGTTTCAGTAAATGTGCCTGGAAGTATTAGCAGTCATTTCTGCCAACCTAACGTAGGCCTCCCCCAGGACCTGCATGAGGAACTGTAAAAGGAGACTATAGGTTCCTGCAAAGGAGGTGGAGGAAGGGAGAGAAGGAGAAAGGGAAGGGAGTCTAAAACCTGACCTGCTAATGGGGAAAAGTAAGGATTCTCTGCGTGGCACACCCACAACTACCACACACAGAGTTTAAGCATGCAGGTGCTATCTTTTGTGTGTCATCCAGTGCCAGCTTTGAGGGTAGCAGGACTGCTTACTTCATGGACATGCGGTTTCATTCGATTTCACTAACTGCTCCCAATGATCCTACAAAGGAAGGACGTTACATAGGAGGAAACCAAGGTTCAGAGAGATTAAGTGACTTGCCCAGGGTCACACAGCTAATCAGTGTCAGACACAGGATTAGAAAACCAAAACCTTCCTTGTTTCAGGACACCCAGTGCCGAGAATGAGTGCACCCTGGGAGTTGAGTCTGGGCCAGAGGCCCAGACTGATCTGGACATGTCTCTACTGCCCATGGCTGCTCCAGGCTGGACTTGCAGCACAGCTCAGTTGGAGCCTGCCTTTGGAGAGCCCTTCAGAAAGAACACAGGTTTTCCAGGCAGACTCATCTTCTCTTGCTCCTTTTATTCCTCATGAGACCTAATACTGAGTGGAGCAGAGAGGAAGAACTTCTAAGTCAGCTATGGGTATCTCCTGAAGTTACAGGGCCTATGAGGGCGTGGGCTGCACCACCCTCTGCACCCATTCAGATTCCTTCCAGGAGGTCAGCCCACCCAGATCCTCTGCTGGGTTCTGTCTAACTAACTGAGCCCCCTTCTGTTTTGAACGGAGTGTATACTCCACCCCAGAGGGCCACCGGCCTTTCTCCCCTGAGAAAGCACACCATGCCAGCCATGGACAGAGCCACCTGGCAGTTCAGCCTACAACCATGGTGCGCATTTGGGGGCAGGCAGGTCCTGGGGGTTGTGTCCACTAGAAAGTTAGGGACTTAGGCGTGACGAAGGCTCTTGACTCTGAACAACTCAGGACTGGAGAAGGGGTCATGTCTCCTGTGTGTGGATGATGAGACTCTCCGGACAGGCAGGCATGGAGCAGAGGGGTATGGGTGCAGACCATGAGTTGGCCCTCCTCCTGCGCAGAGTGCCGAACAGCTCAGACCTGAGTTCACTGACCGGTCCAACCCTCAGGGACGTGCTTCAGTGTTAGAAAGCACTGTCACTAATTGGATATAACTCAGTGGTGACAGGGGAGGCTCTTGAAGCCCTGCTTGACAGGCCTGCCCTCTAGCTCCCGAGAGGGGCTAAGTGATGGAGAAGGGTGTCCAGGGCTGGCCAGAACTTGGGTTGTGGAATGGGCCACCCTGAGGTGGCATGTCCTTGGGTGAAACAAGGAAATACTCCCTGTTCCTTCTGGATGGCAGCTCTGTGGGAACAACCAGGGACCCAGATCTTCAGAGCATTTGGTCCACTCCACCTTGCAGTCTTGTGCCCTTCATCACTGTGAGTTCCTCCCAGTACTGGAAAGGGCAAAGAATCCAGAGTCCTGGGTTAAGACTGCAGATTCCAGAACCCTGAGAAAGAATAGCCCTGAGGCCCTACTAGAATGTGGAAGAAGGCACTGTTTTCATTTCCAGAGACGAAAGGCTCCCTCATGCAAACCTGGCCACCACCCAGACCTCTGGCTTCTCCCTTCCCCACTGATAGGCCACACATGGCATCTGCCCTGAAGCCGTGGTTTGGGGAAAACCAATGTTATGGGAACAGCTCCTGCTCTGGCTGCTGTCACTTCTGCCCAAAGGCAGATTCAGGGTGGGTGGTTTGGTTTGGGAATCTTATTTTGCCCAGAAAGGAAGGGGAATCAACCACTGGGAATAGGACTTCATGCTTGGTGGGCAGACTGAATGCAGAAGCCATATGCAGGCAGACAGGGGTTTCAGGTCAGTGCAAAAGTTACTCTCCACTGCCCTGAAAATGTCTCTGAGTCAGGGTGGGGGGATCAGGTGGTGGTGTCATCAGTGGCTTATGCTGAAGATATAACCCCAGAGCATGATTATGAGGGCTGCCAGCTCGGACACCCAGATCACTACAGGACTGCAGCACTGTCGTTGCTGCTCTGTCTTGGTCTTTTGGCTGGATTGGTGATGAGGACCCCCAGGGTGATCATCTGGAGCTGCCCACCACACACACACACACACACACACACACACACACACACACACACACACTCAGCGAACCTTACTGGTTCTCCGAATAGAGCTGGGCTCCACTGTTCTCTTCTGAAATGTGGAGGGCCCTGCACTCACCCCAGCTTCACCCCCCACTCTCAACTCTGCTCTTTCTCCCAGCTGCCCTTCCAGTGGTCACTAGCTCAGGCTAGCCCTGCCCTTGCAAGTTCCATCTCCAATGCACATGACTTTTTCCCTGTCTGTGAATTATTTCTTTTGCAAAGTGCCATCTGGAGGATAAGGGTATGAAATGCTCAAGGGTTCTGGAGAAGGGACATAGATTTCATGGCCAGACCTAGGAACCTGATGCTAAGAGGTAAAAATACAGACCTCCTTTTTTTGGGGGGGGGGCTGCTGTACCTCCTCATCTAAACTCACTTTACACGTGGGGAACCCAGCTCACCCCAGATCATTTCTGACCCACCACCTTGTGAGCAGCAGAGCTTTATGAAATAGCTCACAGCCTTAGTGGTACCTACAGCTTTCTGCATGGTGGCCATGCTGAGTGCTAGTTTCGCCACATGTGGAGCTGTCTGCCCCCTGTCCTTCAGGGTCTCCCTGAGGCCACCTACAGTTGCCTTGCGCTGTGGTTTCTCCCTTCTAGCTGCCCTGTCCCTAGCTCCATCCTTGTCCACCCCTGCCACTGGTGGTCCTTGCCCCCCTCCTCCACCCCAAAGTTACTAACAAACTAGCAGTTTGGGGTCTCCACATGCCAAACAGACCTAAAGTTGGGGTGATTGCAAGGCCCTCCTGAGCCACCCCACCCCTTGGCATGCTGCTCACCTAGGCAGGGCTGTCTTTTCATTTATGCAAATGGAGGGAGCATGGTGGCAGAGAGTCACAGACATTCATCACCCCATTTCCCGGCACCAGTCATTCATCAGCGGGGCCTTAAAGATAATACACTTTTTGTTTAAGGCAATTACTTAATCTTGACAAACTCCTGTGTTAAGCAGGGCTATTAGTGGGGCCCATCATTAATCAGCGCAAAAGCAGGTGGGTGCTTTTTCTGAACTGCAGTCATTCTTGGGGACCTGGGGTGGGCCCTGTGCCATCCTCACCACCCTAATTACACCAGCAGCATGCTAACAACCAGCATCTTACACGTGCTGTGGGGGCACTGAGCCACAGGCGGGAAGGGGGCCCATTTTTAATGCCAGTCAGTACGTTTTCAGTCAGGCAGAATGATCCATAGGGGTTATTAGCAAGCACCAGGAACACAGCTGGGGAAAACAGATAACCCTCCCGCGGGTTCCTCTCAGACTCGCCTCTGACTTTGCGGATCCCTGGGTGCCGCTTAGAAGCTATTCCATGAATTGCTGCTTCTGCTTGGGGGCCATTCACTTTTGGAAAGACCACAAAAAAAGAGAAATAGCAAGTCAGTTCTGCAGCTCCTCGCCCATCTTGGAGTCACTCCTCACACGTCCCACCTGTGGCTCAGGTGGCATAGCAGCCTGGGCCAAGTGGCCTTCACCTGGAGCTGAGCAGTTGGAGAGGGGCCTGGGCCTCCTTGCGGCTGCCCATTTGATCTTCACAGCCCGCAAGGAACCTGCACTGACCCATCCTCCCTGCAGGAATGCAGTGTGAGAATTCCCATGGATGACCTCGAGTCTGCCTGGTTGCGACACTGACGGACAGTGTAACTGACCCTTGCCAGCTTGTGGGTTTCTCTGCCTCAGTTTTCTCATCTTTAAAGTGGGGATGTCAGCAATAATAATGTACTCTTCATCATGTGCTCTGCTCTGAGGAGTATATCAGTCAACAAATGCCAAACACTCAAGGGAGCACCAGCATGTAGACAGCCTGGAGCATTTGCTGATAGAGCCACTAATGTGTTCAGTCCCCAAGGAGGGTCTCAGCTGAGTCTACTGTGTGGCTCAGCATCTACGCTGTTTATACTTTGCCTAATGGACTCATGCTCTAATACCACAGAGCCCACCACCACTACTCTCTGCTACTGTTTTATCATTGACTGCTGTTCTGAACGCCAGACTGATGCCTCTCTGTTCAGCAGGACTTTCTCTCCTACATCCCAAATTAATTTCCACAGACCTTTAGCAGATGTTGACCACCTTGTCATCTCCAAGATAACTGCTCCTATAGAGAAGGTTCACCCTCCCATGCATGCACATACTCACTCAGCACTTGCCTTTCATTCCCTCCTCACCAGGTACTGGGCTTGACTTTGAGGAAATGGTGGTCAAAGCACATCATCTGCCTGATCGAAGAGAGGGCAGAAGGGAAAGGAGGAAGCTTCACAGAGGACACATGTGATCTGGACTTGATACAGAAGCTGGGTGTGGGGTGGAGGACTGGGAGCTGTGAAACAGCTGACTCTCTGGGGTCTGTGGGCTGTCCATCTGGTGCTGCGACAGCCTGTGTGGAGGTCAGGAGAGTGCTGGGGTTGATACGCTCTTCTGTGGAAGGCAGCAGTCTTCATGGCAGCGGGGACCTGGGGCTGCCTGTTAAGCAGTTGGATGCCCCTCTAGGTTCCCTGTGCTGGGGTGCCACAGGACCACCAGGGCCCGACCATTGCCAGCACACCTTGAATGGGAAGGAATAGACCAGATTGCTCTTGGGTTTGTGGAAGGAAAGCTCTAGTTTCTCCATGCCCAAAACACATTGTGTGTGGGAGTTTTCCTCTAGATTTTAAACCTTGTTTATTTTAAATGAAGTAGACTCCGTCTGCTTTTAATTCACACACTTAGCTCATCAAAATATTGTTTTGCAAGAGGTTTTTTTGATGTCCAGGAAGTCTTTGGAGTTTTTTTCCCCTCTCTCTGGCCTCTGAAATAGTCTTATTCTAGGAAATGAGATTCTGGGCCCCATTCAAGGTCGGTAGACTGGATCATAAGGCTTTTTCTGTATCTCACTTTCTGTACCAGAGATACAGGGGGAATGGGCTTTTCCTGGGATTCTATGAACTGGCCTCTAGCAGTGCTGGGCAGACCTCCAAAGTTCCCCAACACAGACACATGCACACTCAGTGAAGTGAACCACTATTTCTATCGACGGCAATGGGAGGTCATGGGCTGGAGTGGTAGGGACAGAAACAGTGACATTGCTGGACCCATTGTTGAACCAGTTAGATCCAGAATTGCACGGAGTCAGTACTGCCGAAGGAGCCAGGCGTGGCCATTTATCTGCAGCCTTAAGAGCCTCCCTTGCTTTCTGGGAGTCTAGAAGTTTACACACCTGCTTTCCTTGTTTGGGAACAAGCCTATGGAGAAGGTGGTGGGCAGCACAATCCAGGGAGATGCTGCTGACAAACTGCCCTTCCTGACCGGTCATGGGTGTGGAAGGAGGTAGTGATGGAGACTGGGGGTCACAAGGCTGACTTGCTCCCCTAGACAGGGTACGAACTTCACCTACAGAAGTTCATGTAGCCCAGTGACCCTAGGGACCCTTGTGAGTTAATGAAGAAAATGAAGGGAGAAGGGGGGAAGAAATAACCACTGTTTGCTTATTAGTTAATTTAAGTAACCAAAGAAAAGTCTGCAGGGAACCCCTGAGTCAGAGTGAGGGAGAACTCACGTTGTGGGAGAACACTCATCGCCATACTTTATGTATTGATTGGACTTTTACTTCACTAGATCAGACTTCCCTCAACAAGTGTAAATAGTGGTAACTGGTTGGGGGTGCTCTTTAAAAAGGCAGCTGCCAGCAATGTGTGGCCATCGAGCCCTTGAAATGTCACTGGTCTGAACTGAGAGGCACTGTGAATGCAAACTTCAAGAGGGATTTTGAAGACTTAGCACACATGAAAGAACATACTGCTTAATATGAAAATAACATTTTTGATTTGATGAACATATATGAAAATAACATATTTGATTTGATCTTTGTACTTTTAAAATTATTACCTGTTTCTTTTTAGTTTTTTTGTTTGTTTTTGTTTTGTTGTTGTTGTTGCTGTTACTGGGACTTCTAGAAAGTTTAAAGTAACATGTGTGGTCTACACTGTTCATCTGTTAGCCTGGGATGCATTTGATTGATGGCACCTCGAGGGGACTAGGTAGAGGATGTCTTAAGAAAAGAATCCCTTTGAGTAACATGTAATCACTGAGACTCTACACACAAGGGGCTCCTGAGAAGTGGTCCTTAAGAGACTTACTTCAGTGAAGGAATGAAAAGCATTTTGTAATTAGCTCTTGATCTCAGGGAAGTTGAATGCCCTGGACAAAGTGCTCCGGAGGGACTTGAAGACTGCTTATTCTAGGGACACATTCTGCTACCAGGTTTTGAATCTCACAGCCTGACTCAGACTCAGACCATGCCATGAAGTAAGAGGCGCAGCCCAGGAAACCATCACAGTGCCCTGGCCCCTGGAACACCACAGCAGAGCCACCACAGGCCCTCTTGGTCCTCTCATACTAGGAGATGCTTTTGTTGTTGTTCTGTGGGAAAGAGGCCGGATGCTGGTACAGTATACCAAGTGGCAGGTGACATCTTGGGGACCCTTGGAGACCAGACAAAAAGGCAGCAAGATGGCCTCATGAAAAAACAAATCAACCTCCTTAAGTGGGAGTTTCAGGGACAGGATGGCATTGAAATAGCTAGTATACAAGGTTGCTGGTACAAGTTGGCCAGTGAGTATGTTAAGAGCCACTACAGGGAAAGCTGTGCAGTGTAGCATCCACAATGGCATCCCAGGTTTGTGTAAGCCGACCTGGCCCAGCCCCTCTTCTAGCTCCAGCTCATGGCATGCTCTCTCTCTCTCTCTCTCTCTCTCTCTCTCTCTCTCTCTCTCTCTCTCCTCTCTCGCTCGCTCGCTCACTCTCGCTCACTCCCCCTAGCCCCTGAGGGTGGATTTAATCTTTCTTCAAGGTCTTAGGTGTTCGCAGAGAAGATCATTGAAGCCATTGTTTTCCAGACTTCAAATCTCTTTTAGATTTGAGGGATCTACATATCTCTTTCTTTGGAACAGACTCTGGATCAACACATTTTTCAAACTTAATCAGGTTAGCTTTCTGAGTTTATTTTGTCCTATGATTGTATAATGTGCTTATTTATCCTGATAGGCAGACAACCTGTCCCACTCCTTGTGATAACAGGGATCTTTCTGGGGTCCTTCTGGAGCTTTCTCAGTCTCTCAGGCCTTGTTGAAAAGCAGGAGTCCATCCCAGGGTACTCCTGGGGACGCTGCTACCTGCCTGACCCCTAACTCCTGAATCTGAGTTAGCTTAGCTCTACTCCAGAGTCTCCCCTCTTGATATTTCATAGGTAAGGAAACTGAGGCATGGGAAGTCTAAGAGAATGAATTGTGGAGCCAGACTTGGACAGAGTGTCAGCAGCAACCTCAGTACTACCTCAGTACTACCTACCTCAGTACTACCTACCACAACAGCTTCTGACTCAGTCCATCTACCTGATGAGACCTGTTCCTCTTATCTTAGAGTGACTCTATGAAGGGGTCTCAGGATTGAAATAAAACAATATGGACAGTGTGACATAAACAACAAACCTTTACTCCTCATAGCTCCAGAGCCTACGAGGAACTGAGATCAGGGGCCAATGGGTTTCATGTCTGATGAAGATCTGCCTAATGTTTCATGGACCGCAGGCTTCTCTGTGTCTTCATATGGCAAACAGGACAAGAGAGCTTACCACTTCTCTCATAAGAGCGCAAATCCCATTATGAGGACTCCATGTGCCAATTACCTCCCAAAGACCACTCCCCAAAATCCATCACATCTGGCATCAGGGTTTGCATGTATGACTTTGGGGTGGATGAAAACATCCAGTTCAGAGCAGAGGGGACAGATTCTAATACTGTGCATGCTGGCTCCCCCCCCCCACTCCAGCAGCTATTTTGCCATATTTTGTCACAAAACACCTTCTTAGAAAAGTCAGCTCAGGTTAGGATGGGTGGTGAGCACTGAGGGGGTCCCAGCTGAGGCCTTGGTCTTGCCAAGCTCTGTGTGGGAGCAGTCCTGACTTCGAGTGGCCTGGTCTTCAGCCCGCCGGACACCAGCCAGCTTGTGGTGTTGGCATTTCCTGTCTCGTTTTAATTTCCCCTTTCTTCTCCCTCCTCAAGTGAGACAGAAATGCTTTTTAATTGCTTGCTGTGGAGTGCCATTCAGGATATTATTATTCTTATTAAGTGCTTCCTATGGGGTATTACCTGGACACAGGAGGGGTGTCTGGAAGCATCCTGTCCTGTGGCTCGTTATGGGAATAATGGTGACATGTGCGTCAGGCCTAGAAGCCTTGCCTGGTGCTATTATGAGGCTTTGCAGGATGCTGCATCTTTCCAGCCTCTTAGTTCTGACACTTGGCTGGTGACTTAGTTCTCTCAGGGAGAAGGCATATGTCTGAATGGTTGACCTTTGAATCAGGCAGATTTCAAAGAGCGCTGACCACCCCCACCCCCTAAGCCAACAGAAGAACACATATGTGTCATCTCTGTGGCTTCTGTCAACCTTGGGTGCACCTTCGTTTCTTGTCACGTGGCAAAGCCAGATCCAGTGCCTTCACAAGTACCTTCCTGGGGCCACACTGACCTCATAGCTGCTACACAAAAGCCCTGGTGAACAGAGCAGCTTGGAGGTCACTGATATATCAATGTTATGCCCCAGATTGTCTCTCGTCAGCCACATGGAGTCCTCTAGCTCCACACACACTCCAGGGACTAGTGGGCACAATCAGAGCACTAACCTCCTATTATGTCCAGCACAATGGGAACACTGATGTGCCAGTGGGCACTGGAAACAGAGAAGGGTGAATCAGGTCCATGGTTTTCTTTGGTGTGGCCCCCAGCCACCACTGTTATCAATGAAGACTTTCAGACCTGCCCTAAGCCTCTAAGGCAACACTTTAGCAGAGCCTGTGAATGATTCTCAAGAAAATCACTCTCTGAAAATCACTGATGTTAGTGCCTGGTAGGAGCTCCATCCATCATGTGCCTGTTGTATGTGTGTTTCACCATTTAATCCCCAGAATGGTCATAAGAGATAGTATTCTTAGTCCAGTTTATCAGGAGGGCCAAGGTTTGAATCTTGAGTCATGCCCCACACAGCTGCAGGCCAGGGCAGAATTGAGCTTTGTGGATTCTTTCCATAGTACCTAGTCCATAGTAGATGAAGAATTCTTCATCTACCTCCTTCCCTTTGGTCTCCCAGCCCTGTTGCTTTAGAGCCCAACTCCAAGGCCTCCTCTTTCAGGGAGTCTTCCTGGATGCCCTGAGACCCGTGAAAACCTCCCTCCCCCAATGGGAAAGCCACTCACTGTCTTTGGTAATGATCCCTACGAATCACATCTGTCCTCTGGTTTGGCAGAGGGCATCCACAGAGGAACTGTGCTTCCTTCTGTGGGGTCTCCAGAGCACATGAACAGGTTCCTTTTAAAGTGACTGTAGGGGAGCCTTGGGGAAGTTGGGGGGACGCGAGTGTAACTTCCATCCTTTGAACTGTGGTGGGCGAGGATTGAGAGCTCTGCTCTGGGTGGTAGGCAGCCCTACTTATCAGAGGCCGCACGGAGAGTCAGTAACACCACCACAGCACTGGCCTTCTCTGTGTTGGCCAAGAAGATGTGACCATCTGCCTGCACAGGAAGAAGATCCATGTCTTGCCCAGGGTCTCCTTCCCAAGGCCCATGGGCTATACGGGGATGTGTTTGTATACTCAGAACTGTATTTGATGGCTAGAACTCCATGTAGAACCCCTGCCTATCAGCACAGTTCAGTGCACAAGCAGCGTGATTCTTCTCCCAGAATCCATTCCTTCTGGTCCCAGGCAAAGAGGACACTGGCCCGTGTGCTCTAGGCTAAGTCCCTCTTGCTCATCTCCAAGGACTGGACCTCCTAGAGGGTGTCCCCACACACACAACCAGCCTCTCCCAGATGGCATTCTTCACCTCACTAACTACTCGAGCCATGGCACGGCCTGGCAGGGCCGCTCTGGACTCAGCCCTCAGGGAAGCGCCTGTGTGTTGTAGCAACACATGACTTCATCCGCTGAGAATTCCTCCTGCTGCTGACGCAGCTGCTCACTCACATGGGGACGACTCGCTTTTCCAATTCTTTGTCTGAACCCTCTGCCGACCTCTGCCCATCCTCTCCCACAGGGATGCTCTAGAGTCCTTATGCTTTGGCCTCAATTAACCCAGCTTTCAGAAAGACCCTCCTTGCCTCCTTTCCTGTGCCCTATGCACTCACACAGCATGGAACCTTAACCCTCAGGCCCCAAACACCTGGGACCACCAGCCAAGGAGCATTTGCTGTTTAAAACTTAAAACAGAGAAATGCTGAGGTTTCAAAAATCAGCCATTGCTCCATCATCCTTACTTCCCAGACTGCCAGTCTTTCTGTGGAGGATCAAAAACAAATGTGCATTTTTGGGAGGGTAGGGGGCTATTCATAGAAAATTCCCATCTTAGAGTTTCTTCCTCAGAAACTTAAAAAGAAAGCCATTTCTTTGAAATGGCATATGGTGTGTGTGTGTGTGTGTGTGTGTGTGTGTGTGTGTGTGTTTTCCCCCTCTGCCGGAAGGACATGATTTAGTTTGGATTTTTTTTTTTTAACTTAAAAAAAGAGAACCCACAATGAAAACAGCGTGTGGAAGGATCTCGTTCAATATGTCACTTGAAGACAACGCTGGCTCTTTATCACTATGCTTCTTGGGTGCTGCTGATGAGGTTCGGGGTGGAGATTCCCCAAGGCACTGCTTTCCGTGGGACCTGTAAGGTCAGTCCTTGGTGGTCTGAAAGGGCCCTGAGGCCTCTGGAGCTGGAACAAGTCTTCATCCTTCAGTTTACCTGGGTGAGAAATCAGTTGGGTCAGGTCATTCCACAGGCAGGTCCAGGTGATCTGGCAGAGTGAATTAGAGGGGCCACTGGGTGAGCGAGATGTACAGAGAGTCATGGAGATGAAACTGTTTCCTGAGTCCTGGGACCTGCTCTCCTAAAGTCTCGGTGTGTTGAACAAGCATGACTCTTCCCTAGGAAGTGGGTGACCATCACAGCCTGTGAGATTAAGTTGGTAGGAAGGAAGTTAGAGCTTGTCTAGCCCCCATTGTTCAGATGGATGATGGGAGCGCCAGAGAGGAGACATCATTTTTCAAAATTCCCATCATTTCCTTTTAACAGAGTCCACACCACCTGGTCCCTCAGGTGACCTTTAGAAAAGTTTCATCAGAGTACAGGACTCCTTGTCCAAGACCCCCCAGGGCCTGCCCATATCACCTGGAAGCAAACTCTTGGGCCTCTCGCAGCCCGCCGGTTCTTCTAGGACTGTTTCTCCTTTCTCCCACCTCCACCCCTCTGCCCCAGTCCACTTAGTCTTCCTGCTGAGACCACAGAGCTCTTCCCCTCCCTGTGCCCTATTTGCTGCTCCCCCTGCCTGGAGCACCCTCTGTCTTGAAAGCTCTGACTTCCTTCTCTGATTCTCCCCAGTCCTCTCTCTGTTCTCTTCCCCATCTCAGTTTTCTTTCAGCTTCATCACCCTCTGATCATAAATGTTTCTGCTTGGTTTGTTCACCACTTGTATCCTCACCTAGGAGAAAGCTCTGTGAAGGCACTGGTGCAGGCTGCCGTGGCACCTCACTACTTCCAGGACCTGGAATAGTGCCTGCTACACAGCAAGCCCGAGATACAAGGGAAAGAATGAGTGAATGAATGTGTGAAAATGCATCAAATAATGGTTGCCCACACTTAGCTCCACTGATTCAGTTTAGTGGTCTCTCTGAGAGTGGGCAGAGGGGTCTGGATATCAAAGACTCTGGGTTGAACTCCTTGCTCATTTACCTGCTAGCTGAGCATAAGCACATGTGTCCACCCTGGAGCCAGCATTGGGTGCAGCTGTGTTGGGAATATGAGTGCTCAGGGGCCGGGTAAGGCCTGCTGTATACTTCCTGTTGGGCTGTGCCCTGGGGAAGCCTGTGAGGCTTAGAGGGAAGGAGAGCATGAAAGCACCTATCACTAAGGGGTCTTCTAGAAACAGGTAAACACCAATTTAAGCCTCATGCTTTTCCAAAAAATAGGCATAAGAGCAAGCTGCTATAATCACCCCCCCCCACTCCACCTCCCACCCCGCCCAGCCCCATGACAGCAGACTTCATCACCAGTGAGCATCCGCAGCACTCCTTCCACCACCCCGACTTTGCCACACTCAAGCTGCTGACCAACCCAACATCTCTGCTCTCAACCACTGAGGTGGAGGAGATCTGGATTAGACGGTTTGGGGGACCCCCTTCAATCTTGCAGATACAAATTCAAGGAGGAATGAAGGACATTGAGATGCTAGGGAATTGGTGGTCGGAGAGCAGGAATTCTGGGGTGAATGCTACCAGCTCAGGTCACTGTGAGGACCCTGAGTTGTTATTCGCAAATTACTTAAAGTCAGACTCACTATTCTATGTTTGTTAAATATAGTATGTGAACAAGGTCGGGGCAGCAGGACCACCCTTATTCTCAGGGGCTTCCTCTGAGGATTTCTCTGTGCTGACTCTTACCTTGGACTTTCCTTTTGCTCTTCGGTTTCAGCCTGTGACTTTGATATTGTAATCACTTTTGCCCTCCACTTCCTTATCTGTGAAATGGACCCAATAACACCCACCCCAGAGGCACTGGGGAATGTACAGGAAAACACAGAAGCAAGCCAGTTTATTTTGTTAATAATACTATAATCTGGTCTTCCTGGTCAAATGATGAAAAAACAAAAAGGCCCTTTCTGCACAATGCTGGTTCCTACTGACTCCACTGGGGGATCAGGCAACCCAGTCTGTCCCCAGTCTGTTAGCCGCTCCTCTTGTGACCCTCAAACCATCAGGGTTTTTAGTAAGTGTTAAGCAAGTTGTCCCACAACTAGTGAACAGCGTACTCATAGTTTGATTGCAGACCATGACATGGGGCCCCAAATATTAGTGATAGTTGTCACCCTCAGTGAACCAATGATCACCCTGACTGAGTGTCTATGGAACCCGGTACTGGGTTCAGTACCTCCCCTGCAGAAACCCATACTGCTCATTTTCAGATACACCAGCAGACTCAGGAAGCCTACTCGGAGTCTTGCAGCTGGGGATAGCAAGTTTTTCTCAGGGACTTTGATTCTCAGAGGTTCAAGGGAACAAGGGGAGAGTAGTGGTTTCGTTAATAGCCAGCTTCAGAAGTGAGGGGTGGATCAGAGGGATGGGACAGTATGCACTGTGGCTCCTTTGGACCCAAGATCTGTGGAGTCTGGGTTTAACAAATTGATTCAGTCAGGGTGAAGAGATTCACTTCCTTTGTTCCCAGTTCCCATGGATGGTGCCAAAATTGTAGAATTGTGAAAATAAAATTGAATATGTAAAAGTTAAGGTTATAATTTCAGGAGAAAACTTTCCTCTTGTTAGGAATGAATTGCATTCAACCATGCGTTCATCCATTGACTAGTGGGGATCAATGGAATATTATGCAGCCTTAAAGAGGGAAATACTGACCCATGCTACAATGGCAAGTGAAATAAAACAGTCACTGAGGATAAATACTGTATGAGTCCATTCACAGGAGGTACCTAGAATAGTCAAACTCATGGAAACAGTAAGTAAAATGGTGGTGGCCAATGATTAGGGGTAGGGAGGTAAGATATTATTATTTAATGGTTATAGAGTTTCAGTTGGGGGAAATGAAGAATCCTAGAGATGGGTGGTGTTAGCACAGCACTGTGAATGCTTTCAACATCTCTGAATTTTACACTTAAAAATGGTTAAAATGCATATTTTGCTGCATTTTTTAGAAAGGAATTCATAGTATTTTTAATGTGGCACCAGAATCTGCTTGCGCAGAAACAACAGCATGATCTGCCCACATTTATTACTGTAGATGAGGAAGTCAGCTGAGCAGTGTGTATGCCAAACTCCGTATTTCTTTTAAAAAACTCAGCAATTTGGACTCAGCTCTGATTCCCACTGGACCGTGCCTTCTGCTTGAGTGAGAGTTGATGGAGAAGTCTCCACTTCTGAGCCCTTTTCCCAGTCTAACTGCTTTTTAAAGAGCCTTGTTTTCCTGAAGCCTATAATTATGTTTGCCTCCAGGGTACCCTGGCATTTTTTTTTAATAAGCAAAGAGCATCCTACAATTATGATGATTTGTTGAAGGCAGGCCAAGCACAGACAGGAGACTGACTCACCTCTGGAAACGATGCTCACGTGTTAGTATTTGCATCTCAGGGCCCTGCTGGCTCACTTGGGGTCACTAATTAATATTAAGAGCTGGAGAGTTAACAGACCCACGTAGGTGTCCGCTGCATGCTCCTGACAGGCCAGGGCAGGCAGCTCGATGGGATCTGGCCTTCCTGAGGCTGACCGCAGCCGGGAACGGGCCCTGGCTTCAGAGGTGGTTCTAGGTAAATATTTCCAGCCGGTGTAACGGCAGCATCCGGATGCCGTCATAACCTGCGGCTGCTGGAGCCACAGGCTACCGAAGGCCGGGATGGGCAGAAGCCTGTGGGCTCTGTCAGCCCTGATTTGCGGGCCCAGCCTGTAATCTCCTAGAGTTCAAAGAGTACTTAGTTGCTTGTCTTTGTCAAGAGCACGGTTGGGGATCTTTTATGTGAAAGATGTAGGGTTCTTGGTCTGACTTTGATTATTTATTCATCCTGCTTCGTGGGTGTGTGATAGCCCTGGCACGGAGGAGCCCCCATCCCGACTGCCTTGCTCTGAAATTCATTGAGCTTTAAAGCCCTTTGAAAGTGGCTTTGCCAGGGAGGGGCAAAGTTTTTGAAGTCCTTTTTCTCTCTCCCCTCCACAGTGCCGCAGCATCTTCTGCCGCCATTCCATGCTCCCTTACCGATTGACATGCGACACCAGGAGGGAAGGTACCATTACGAGCCTCACTCCGTCCATGGCGTGCATGGGTAAGTCCAGCCCTCCGCCCGCTGCCCCAGATGGCCAGCACCTTGGCCACATCTCCCACCTCTGTCTTTTTCTCTTTGGAGTTCCTGATCTGCACCTGCTAAACAGACTGTCCCCTCAGCCATGAGTACATGAACCTAGAAACTTGTGTGGGTGGGTACAAACAGCCAGCCGCACTTTCCTGGCTGTGGGCTCTCCTGGCATGTCCATAAGCACCCAGAAGCTCTTTACTGTCCACACAGTGGGCACCCTCTCCAGGCCAAATGTCCTGTTTAGGTACAGTGACCTTAGGTGCTATTCTAGCACAATCCAGAGTGCTCCTTTCCATTCCCTCAAGTGTCTCAGTTTAAACTATAAATGATAGGGCCATTCTGCTGGTAAAGACAAGTTCAAAGTTATACTTTAGGGCACTTTTTCTACTCTCTGCTTTAAGAGCCCATGGCAGAAGGGCGGTCTTAAGTGAGGTCTCGGTATTCCTAACCCTGCCCTTTTTTATTTTCCACCTGGGGCCTAGAAGCCCAAAGCTGACGGCATGTTTCTTGTTTTTTTATGACTCAAAGGCTCAGGCCCTTGCCACCCCATCCTCTCTACTTCTAGAAGAGAGTTTCTTTCTACCCCCAACCCTCCCCCTCCCCCTTCACTCTCCCTCTTGCCTCATAAGGGATCTGCTTTGAAGGATCTGCTGACTCCAAGACTCCCCTTGACCTAGCCACCTTACCTGTCCATGATAATCCTGTCACTTGTCCCTGTTGCAGGTCCTGCTGCTGGACCATTCTTGCTCCTGGCCATCTCCTGTAGACCCACTAAGCCTCAGCTCAGGAACTATGTCCTCCTGGGGGCCCTGGGATTCCCCACACTGAGAGGAGATTCTTCCCTGGCTTCGCAACCCACTGCTCTCTGGAAGACTCTCGTCATTTACTCATCAATAATGGCTGGTGGAAAAGTTATTCCATCTATATTTAGTGAGAGGAGAACCCTCCTCACGCCACCCACCACTGATGGCAAGGCCCTGCTGCCTCTCCCACCATCTGCTTGAACTAAGCAACATTTGGTGGGTGCTCACCACATCCAGGCACCATGCCTGGTCAGGAGGCAGGTGACCAGGCTGGCATCCAACCCCTCTATTGGCTCTTGCTTTTGGGCACCCACTAACCCTCCAAGGCAGAGCAGACCTGGCAGATTATTTTCTTCTTTAAAATGCCTTTTACTTGAATATAACATCAGGCATATAATCACAGTTGTAAAAATAATGCAAAGGTTTCCTATGTGCCTTTACCCAGCTCCTCAAATGTGAACAGTGTACGTAACCAAAGACAAGACAACACAGTACTATTAACTAACTTTTCAATCTTATCCAAATTTGATTAGTTGCCAGCTCGTGTCTTTTTTGGCCTGTTCATGATCCAACCCTGCATTTGCTCATCATATCTCCTTAGTCATCTTTAATCCATGGCTCTCGTTCAGTCTCTCTTGTCTTTCATAACCTTTGCAGTTTGGAAGAGGACAAGCCAGTTATTGTGCAAAATGTCCTTGATTTGAGTTGTGCTGACATTGCCTCATGATTCAACTCAGAATATGCACTTTGGGGCATAATAACATAAAAGGGTGTTGTGTCCTTCCTAGTACAAAGTGTTGGGCATGCAGTGGTTGTGCTTCTCGGGCTGCTGAAGTTAGTTTTGATCACTGGATTCCGGATCAGTCCACTGGTTCTCCGTTTTGCAGTTAGTCCCATTGGAACTGATGTGTAAATCGCAGGGCAATGCTTTGATAATATGTAAATATCCCGTTTCTCATCATATTTTCACCCCCAAACTTTAACAATCACTGATGGTTCTTGCTAGAAATGGTCATTGCTAATGTTTGTCAAATGCTAGTTTTCCTTTTCCCTCATTCCTTCCACCATTATCAAATCAGATTCTACTATGAGAAAAAGCTATTCCTTCTTCCTCATTTCTTTTTTTGGCCATTTATCCCTTTCATATAAATGCATGAATACTTGTCTTCTATGAATTATGCTCTATTATTACTACGCTGGATCATATTGTTCATATTGCCCCAGATTTGGGAATAAGGAATCCCATCAGGGTTTTCCCCACATCCTTCATTTCATTTTGGTATGTGTACCTGGTTCTCACTTGTCTAGGATCTGGTCAGAGACTTGGCTGTTCCAGTCTTCTCCCTACCAGGTAGCTTCTGGAAGGTATATAAATCTGGAGCTAGTGGATCAGCCCAAAAATCACTGGGTTGGTGGCATGAGAATGTGCCCCAAGGGAGTTGAGTTCCTACTTGAGAGGGAATTGAAATTGCTGTGTCACAAGCCAGGACACAAGCTCCCTATACAGAGCCACCTCTCTCTGGAGGGAGAGCACGTGGATTTTATCTCTACAGGTACCTGTCCTGGTTTACATCTTCCCACATACAGCGAGGGATCTAAGAAAACCCACTGCTGGAAATTGCTATTTTTCATTATAACTCACCTTGCCAACAGGCTCCGTGGGTAAACCCTTGAGTTGTCTCATCTCTTAATCCTTCTAACAGCGCTAGACGATGGGCATTTTGTGTCTCTCCCATTTTACAGATGAAGAAACTGAGGCAGCACAGAGAGGTTAAATAACTCACCATCAGGCTCACCCACCTGGGGAGGAATTCTTAAAAATGTAGTGATCCCCTTGGTACTCAGCCTCATGCTGGCCTCTCTTGGGGGTACCACTATGACCTCAGGTCTCTTAGATGGGTCCTTGTGATTCCTATTTAACGGCACATAGATGGCTTTGTTAGGGCCCCATCCCTAACAAGGTCAGTGACTCCCCAAACCCTGGACCAGCAGCATCAGTGTTCCTTGGCAGCCTGTTAGGAATCCAGTCTCAGGCTCTACTTCAGATCTGCCGAGTCAGAAACTGAGGCCGATACAACCTCCAGATGGCATTGCGGCAGGCTCAGGCCTGGTTCATGTTCCTGCTCCATCACGTTGCTTTCTTTTTCCATTCGTCTGATGTCTCCTTCACCTTCTGCAATAACTTTCTCCCTCTGTCTCTTCTGCCTCTGGGTGGCTTCTAGGGCCTCCTGGATAATCTAGTATAATCTTCTTGTGCTGAGACCTTAATCGCATCTGCACATCCCCTTTCCCACAGAAAGTAGCCAAGTTCCAGGGATCAGGAGGTGGATGTCTCTGGGGTCATTACTCAGGTCCTGGTGACCCTGCAGATTGTAATAAGGGGTGTCACTCCAGGCTCTGCCCTGAAGCCTGAGTGCTGTTACTGTACTTCATCTTCCCCATTCTTCATTCGATAGGTTACAACCTACATCTCCTAGGGCAGATGCGGAGACTAGGAGAAGGGAGATGATTTCCACTCCTCCTTTCTACAAGGCCAGATATTTGTATCTGCTCAAGGGTTATGGGGAACAGGCTCTCTGGCACAGGCTCCCCTTCCCAGGCAGGAGAGCCTCTCTTCTCTCTCATTAACTACTCAACAGCACTCTGTTGCCTGAGCCCTGGTCCTGCCGGGCTACCAGTGGCTCCATATTGTCCTCAAGACAGTTGACCCCTGCTCAGGTCACAGGGGGATGCAGTGAGCACTTTAAGGCTAACCTCCAACTCCCGAGAACCTACCCCTTGGCCCCTGCCCCCAGGCCCCAGATGGAAAACAAGACAAACTCATGAGAAAAATGGCCCGACTTCTGTGATTAATGTGGTCAGAGCCTGGTGGAGCACCCGATCCATCAAGCCCCTGCTGTAGCCCGCTCCTCCTCGCTGGCGCCAAATGTGTCTAATTACACAAACGTTGCACAGCAAATGAGGTGCAGTGTCATCTCTTGTCAGCCCCAGTCAGAGTCTGTACCTGCTGCTCGACTCACAGGACCCCAGCCCGTCTACTCACATGGTCCTTGTGGCTGAAGTGATGAAGTGCCCAGTTAGCGCTGCACACTGTGCTCCACTCAAAGTGCTCCCTGGCCCCACAGGACTGCTCTTTCACCAGCCCTGCCAGGCTGCCAAGGTTTCATCTCCAGTACTGAATCACCAACCATGGGAGACTGACAGTTCTGAGTGGATAGGTCTTAGTTTTCTTACCTGTAAAAAGGGTATAGTAATAGTACCTACACCATTCACTGAGTTATTCTGAGAATTAAATAGAGGGTATAGCAACATATAGAACAATTTGGAAACATTCAGAGGATGTTAGCAGCAGTTGCTGTTATTGTTGTTACTTCCATGTGCCTGCTAAAGAAGGGGGTTCACCGCAAGCCCAGAGACCTGTGTGGCAGGGGCAACTGGGCTTGTGGTCAGGAGAGATACCTATGACTGTGACAAAGAGGAGGAAACAGGACAGCAGATGTACCATTGGGGATAGAGAGAAGTGGGATCTTTCTTCCCTGCTTGAGGAATTTGTCCTTGATCCTTTTGGCAACCAGGAGCAGGAGAAATTGGCAGATTTA